>UFQX01000589.1:83631-264255 GCA_900497675.1 Arapaima gigas | reverse complement strand
TTTTTTTTTTTTTTTTTTTTTTTTTTTTTTTTTTCATACAAATACTTCAGAGTTCAGCATTATGCAGCAGACTAACAAACAATTCAGTATAAGTACAGAAAATTTAAAATTAGAGGAAGATTCACCTCTGGATGCCTGTTGATTTCATTTGGGATATAACTTATAATGTGAAATGTTTCTGCTGTATTTTGTTCCAGCTTGAAGAAAGGAGGACATGTGTATTATGTTGGATGGAGCACTTTAGGCATAATGGGAATTATTGATGCAAGTGAATGCATTCCAACATTCGGAGCAGGTATTCCATTGCCGTCTACAATCTGCCATTAATTCTGTCAGTCTTGTTATTCAGTATCACGTGTTAATCGAATCATATTGCTCTCTGACCAGTAGCTCTCCATGTTTAGGTGACCTTTGCAATGTTAATGAAAATGCAAATATGCTCTAAATGCATCAAAAGCAGTGTTACAATGTGGTTTTTTTTTTTTTAAGTTTTAATTTCTAATATCTTTAGATGACATCTGCAAAGTAAGGGAGCATTCATTAATTATCAGAAATAGTTTCTGGTTTGCACTTGGAATTATTTATTTTTAGTCTTTGTCTACTTATTTATTCCCAGATGCAGAAGATATCTGTGGATTTATAAACCGAGGTTATAGTGAAATGAAAAACAAAGAAGGAGACTTGAGAGAATTTGTAAGACTTTTTCTGCATATGACTATATTTAAGTATAAACAGAGAGGTTGTGCATTAAGCTTCTTTTTCTCCACCTTCCTTTAGGGTCCAGAATTCTGCATTAGCCACATGGACTTTGTAAGCAACATTTTACCCACTGCCACAGAACTGGACATGGTAATATTTCTGTTTACACAGGATGGTAAGTCAGTTTCTTTTGCAGGCTTTGCTTTTTTTAGAGAATTCAACGCTCAGAAGCCGTGTTAAGGTGTTTGTTTTAATATCATATTTCATTTTAATATCTAAATATTTTTAGATCACCTTTGTGAAATAGAAACCCTGGTGAGCCAAACAAAAGAGAGAACCTCAAACCTCCATGCCATTTCCCATGATCTCCCGGCAGGCAGTGATTCGGTTGGTTATGTTATTCCTTTTCTTTGAGATGAAAGACAAATCTTGCATTATAATGAATTTTGGATAAGAAACAAACATCTGAAGTGGCTGAATCTGAAGATGGTGTTTCTTTTTTCTTTTTAGAATATCCTCAACAAAACTCAATTTGCTTCTGTTGTAAACATTACGTGGCCCACAGTAAACTGTGCTCATAAGGTAAAAGCATCTTTATGGTGCAGTGCACTTCACCAGTCAGCAGGGCATCTGTGTGTGTAAAGAGGAAGACTGCTGTCACCTTCATGTCTTCTGCAGCCTCCCTCCTGGGAGGAGGTGTTGACTTCCACTGATTCCAGGAAGACTTATGGGCATTATTGTCTTGCGCTGCTCCTCACTTCGTTCTCCACCATGTACAACCTTAACCATAGCATCTCACAGTTTATTAAAAAAAAAAAAAAAAAAAATACAGCACCAGTGAAAAGTGAGTACACTTGGGCAGAAGAGTGAAAACAAATCAACCCATAAGTGTCCTACACCTCTGGGAACTGTAGCAGAAGAACACATCATTTCCTCGTCAAACCTGTTTACTTATGAAAATAGAACTTGTTGCCAGCAAGTGAACTGAAGATGTTTTCCTGGTACTTTGTATGTAAACCAAGTCCAGCTCAAATGGAAAATGCCAGCTGATAAAACAACAAATGTTAAAATAGAATGTGAAGTTGGTCCCTTTGCTACAGAGCCGAGTTTTCTCCACACTCTGGTATTCTGACGTTAAATAAGATGATTAATATATTTAATAATATGTGGCTTACAGTAACTATAGAAATAATGCAGTGATTATATTTAGCATATCTCTGTACCCAACAGAAGGCGAGGCAGGAACTGTCCACGAAATGGATTCTGAACGCCATCAGTACAGGAGGACATATCTTAAAGGGAAAAATTTTCTGCAATTACATGTTGGACTTAAAAGTCACAAACAGCAAACTGTTTAAAAGAGCCATTAATATTCTACAGGTGACTATAACCAAAACTGCTCATGGCCGACTGACACACATGATGCTAAGTTTTGACATTATTCCATGACTGAATAGCTGTTTCAGACACTCCTTAAACTTTGCATATAATTATTTTGAGGAAACAAAGTTCTTCCTTTCATGTCTTTGTTCATATGTTACAACACAAATTGAAGTACCCCACCTACGTGCCAACATCTTCATAGTAATCGCTCCTTAAATGTTGGTACTTCTTTGTCTGCAGAAGTTTACTGGCTGCTTGCAAACAGTTTGCAAGAGAGCACTTCTTCAAGCCATCTATGATACTGAGGAGATAACGGACGTCACAGTTGCTGCAGAGGTCACAACACACACACTGATGGCAGCCACCAGGAGCAGGGTGACCCTCTTTCATCTCAACATACTGGTTCTGACATTCTTGGTTTAGTATGCTTTAGTAGCATGTTGCTGTTTATTCACTCATTTTATTGCACAAACTTAACCTTTTTATTTAGTAAAATATATTCTCTACTGTTCCACTTTTGTGATTATATTGCATGTTAAATATTATTATATTAAGAGAAAGAAGAACAAATTTTGAATATTAAATGCTTAAATATATGTTCACTTCTCATATTCCAGTTATGAATTTTGCAAGGTAGAGTTTTTTTTCTAAATTATTTTTATTTGCATTTTCATTATTTATCCGTTTTCTAAAACACATGACTGCTGCTTGAAAGTAACCAGTTTCCCCAGGTAGCTGTTAGTTAGCGTTAACATGTGCTGTAACAGAACGGGGATGTGAAACCGCCTTCATTCATTTCCCTTCCGTGTATTTACAGTTAGTGTCTGGTTTTGGTTCATCATCAGTAATAAGGAATGTTGCGCATGTTTAGGTAATAAATCAGACAACAGTTAAACAATGAATTGGAATTTCACAAGTAATCGGTCTTATTTTAGCTTTAGTTTTAATGTTAATTATAACAAAAAATATGTAATAACTCTTACAGAGATTTTAAAAAAATTATTAATGTTTTAGCTGAGGTTTTTGTGGAACTTAGAGTATGTTATTTTATTATTATGTTTTTATTGGTTGTCACATAGTGGAAGTTACTGACTGTACCAACAAATGGAGCTACAGGCTTGTGGTTCCAGTAGTTTTCTTCAACAGAAGAGACAGTGGATATGGTTAATCTAGTTTTACTCTGGGTTTCAGCATAAGCCATGTGTATGTTTAGCATGGAATAAATCTCGGGACATAAAAATAGACAACCAAAGAAGAAGCCAGAAATATTTTTATTTATTTATTTATTTTTTTTTTTTAAGAAAATCGAAAACGCATGCATACGTTGCTGATGGAGTTTGGAATTCTGAATGCCTGACTTCTGTTTGTTTGGCAGGTAGTACCAACCGCACTTGTGATCCTTACCCGGAACTGCTCACTGTTGGAAGCCAAATCCCAGCTTGAGGCTCATCTGTTGATCAGAGATGCTGTGGTTGCCTGTCTTCCCTTCTCTCATGGTCAAACAGGACAAAGTACCACAACTGACAAAGGAATCTGCAACCTAATAGTTTAAAACCAGGATATCCATATACCCTTTTGTAAGGAAATGACCACGAATTGCTGTATTACAATGTCCAGATATAACAGATTTCAAATTTCTCAAAGGGGCAGCAAGCTCCTGAAGAACTGCACTTGTGCACTGCACAACTTGTCTGTGCCTCCCAATAACAGAAAAGTAAAAAATCTCTTTTAGAGTGGTTGAAGGGTGAGAAATGAGATAAGATAATATATATGCTTACCAACCCTTTTTGAAGTAAGTCTGTTTTTTGTTTTTTTCACACTTCTACACCATGTGAACCGTCTATACCAAACACATTTAAATTTACATTAAAAGCTTGGAGGAAAATAAATATTGCTCTGAGGTGATTATGGCTGCCAGTGATGGTTAATAAAACAAAATTCACAAAAAAGAAAATGCATTTCATGTTCCACTCTGGTCAGTCAGAAATGGTAAGTACTGTATGCATCAGTTGACCTCAGCGCTTTAGTACGCACACATAATATATTCTCATAAATGCATTTATGACTACTTCCAAAAAATCGTTGTGAACTTCATCCTGCTTGATATATTTTCTGAAATATTTTTTGTTCAGTCCCAGATTTAACTATGCCTTACCTGAAATGAGCTGTCACTATCGGAAACTCATCAAAGAGGCTTGTCAGTATATTTACTGACAAAGAAACTGTAGGAGAAACTCCGGTAAACTCCAGTGAATATAAGGAACTACTACTTGAAATATGAACAGGCAGTTATTAATATTTCCTGGTGTGTTTTGACTAATGCAGCTGTAAAGCAGTGTGCTGAGTGTGCACTTTGTATAAAAGTAATTCTTTGCTCCCACCAGAATGATACATTCAGAATTATGCCAATTATATCTTAAACACAAGTTCTTCGATTCACATAGGATAGAAAATTGCAAAGCTCCTTTTGCCAAGAGGTCACTGTTGCATAAATATGACAATGTGCCAGTTACCAGGAATGCTCTCAGTGCAGGTTTGGCATGCCAAGGACATCCTTGATACTTTGTACACGTCCCTTTATTTTGCATATTTTACATGTACATGTTGCAGATTTGGTATATATCTTTCATAGGGGGTTGAAAATATTTTTTGATTATTGATTGTAAATAAAAGTACTTCAGAATGTACAAATTCTAGGTGTTCCATTTTGTCCAGGAAAACTATTATTTATTATTAAGTATAGGAATTGTGCCTAAACATAAAACATTGTTGGTTTTAAACCAAATGACTGATACATCAGTGGTTTTTAACTAACTTTAAGACGCACATGAGAACAAAAATGTCTTGTGCAAAAAAATCTGTGGTATTTTGCCAGATATTCAGTAAAAGCATCATTGTTGTAACATTACATGCGCACAACTATCCAAACCACCTGCAGAACCAGTTGGGCACCTTTTGCAAATGTTGTGCTCTTCAGATATTGAACCTGCAGCCAGTGCTGTGCCTGAAGAGCAATGGGAAACATGGTGAGCCGGGAAAAGTGGCAGCTAATGTTCTGGCCCTTTCCTAAAAGGGCCAAATCGCCCCATGGGGGGGAGTCCAGGTACCGCTACGATCCACAGGATGTGAAAAACTGGCAGCTGGAGAAAGGAGACCTGCTAGAGGTGATCGGGGTGACAGAGCAATGCTTCTATGTCAGGAAGCTGTGTGTAAAGAAGCTGAAGATTAAACAGCACAAGTCAGATATAATCTATGTGGCCAAAAACCTTATCAAGCCTGTGAAAAAACTGGAGGATGAAGAGTAAGTACTTTATATTCTGTACTGCCTGTTGAAGTACATACTGATTTGTACAATTTTGCATGTTATATAGTGAAGTAAATGCTGCATAAGGCACATACTGTATTGTACTGTACGTGTGTATACATGTTGGGGCTACCACCCAAAAATGCTAAATTAAACCCAAAGCTGTTCCCCCTGCAGGGGTCATTCTTATGCGCATATAATTCAATGCAAACATGTACAGTTTAATTTTTCCTCTCAAGTTCTTGTTTGCAGGTCACATTGATTTTCAGAATTTATATCCCTTGATCCTGAGCAAAGTACAAGAATAGAACTGGTTGTACCAAAGTATTGACAGATGCTCTTTGAGAAATCAGTACATTTCTTAAAGAAGGAAACATTGTTGATCCTTATTATTATTTGCTGTTGATGTAAAATATGGTACTCAATACTGAGCTTTCTTAAACATAAAATATTCAATTAACATGTGCACATATCAAGTTCTCACTTTTTTCCCTTTAAACTGTTAGTTCAGTTAAATTCAATTTTTACAGCGTTTTTTCACACAGTGATGGACAGCGTCACTGAGGGCGGTACACAGTGGTTATAGCAACTGGCAGCTCGGAGAGGAAAACTAAAAACTCCCAATTACAGGAGAAAATAAACCTGTGTGTGTCCAAATGACAGTGCCCACCCCTGCCTGGACATGCTGACATGGAGAAAGCTGCGATCCTGTGTAGCTATGACTAGTAAAAACATTTGATATTCTGCACATTGCTGGTTTTCAGCCAGAAACCTTTGTGAGTTCAAAGAAATTTTTGAACTTTTTAAAATTCAGATTAAAAAATAGATGAGCGATAAAAACTTCATGAGTTGTCCGGGAAATTGCAAAAATTTGAATATTTGATACATAAATTGTCATAAAGCATATAGTTTCAGTATAGCTTACCATAATGGCAGACTTGTCCCACTGTCAAATTTGGAAGTTGTTTTGTGAAAACAGCAGTTTTTTTCTAGTGAAAAAATGACGTGTGTGTGAGTGTGTGTGTGGGAGAGAGAACGAGAGAGAGAATAATTCATTACTACAGTTGAAATATGAGACTCGCTGCTCAGGAAACTCTGGATCTGGCCAGTCAGTTTGTTGTCTGTGTCTTGACATGTTACCCAGGCGGATGAAATGCAGAACAATGACCACTGAACACACTGCTCGGAAAAGCCTTTGTGCACACGTTTAACATAGCAACTAAAGTTTGATTTAATCTGATAGGTGGTACTTTGAACATATTACCAAGCGCACTCATGCCAAAAGGTGCCTACAGACAGCAGAGAACCGTCAAGGTGCCTTTCTTGTTTGGAAAAATGAAAAAAACGCCAACTACTACTTATCTGGTAAGAAAACATGGAGATTATAGTTTGGCTTGACTGATTCATAATTTCCCAGTAGTTTTATTATCACTCATCGTTCTTGGAACACAGTTTCAAACACTGCGTCGTACACAGTTGTCGGCGTAACAAAATAACCACTTTATGGAATGTGTTAGGTCATCGTAAAAAAAGGCGGAAGGTGTATAGTGAGGCCAAAAAACTGCATTTCATGAAAAAATAAACCATGGAAAAAACTAAAGTTCATGTCTTTATGCTCTTTTGCTTTCCAGTAAAGTGTGACAATATTGCAAGACATTACAAAATTACAGAAGCTGATAAATTGTTCTACCTCGTGTCACGCAAAACGTTCCAAAGCATCTCGGAGTTGGTTGAATCATATTCTATGAATCCTGATGGACTTTGTGAACAGCTCAAAACACCTTGTGTAAAAGTAAGTCTGAAAAAGTGGATCTGTGTCCTGATCTACTGTAAATGATGTATGCTGCCAGCCATTGCACCTGTGTGGAATATTATTGCTTTTATTAAGTAGTATTTGTGCAAAGTGACTTACAGTGGTAAGTATACAGTGCTGTACAAAACTACCTACAGTTATGTATCAGTTTATACAACAGATCAATGTGATGCAAAAAAACCACACTCTTGCTCATTCTGTCAGTCACTAAAGACAGCCAAGTCACCAGTTCTCTATTTTATGGCCCACAAGAATGATACAGTTCCCAATAATTTTTGCCTTTTTTGTACATTGTGAGGATTTCATGTGCTTATTTTCCAAAGTGAGGCCTGTGACAAAAACTGTATATACTTGTGTACACACAAATGAGAACTGAGTATCACTGGTTTACACATCTGACTACTCTGTGTTGTCTCCTCCCAGGTCACACTATCTTCCTCTTTGGTGCGTAAGGAGAAGATATGGGAGGTGGAAAGAAGCTCCTTGGAGAAAGTGGAAAGACTCGACAGTGGGGAGTTTGGGGTGGTGTGGAAGGGGATATGGAAGGAAAGAAAAGGAGTGGCCATCAAAGAGTTTCGAGGTAAGATATAGGAAAAACTTGATGTTCATTTGTGATTTCAAGTTTTTATGTGACATTCACATCTGAGGGTAAATGATGAGTTGGTTAAGTATTTAATGAGGATGAAATGTTACTGATGTTTGGAGGCTCCTTGTAGATGCCTTTTCCTGACCTTTCCAGAAAGAAATGAGGACATTCTGAATGAGATAGAAATCCTGAAGCAGCTGAAACACAGGCGGCTCATCAGACTGTACGGCGTGTGCACTGTGGACGACCCAGTCAGCATTGTTACAGAACTCATGAACGGAAGCCTGTCCAGATTCCTTAGAGGTACTAGTCAGGTTTCAAACATCGCACTTTCATTCTCTCAGCTGTGTTTCAAGCAGTGTAAGACATTTTAAAATTTATTCCACTGAACAGGATGCAAAGCTCACAGATCGTTTCCTCTCAACTTTCAGGTTGTAAAAGCATATGTCATAGTTTTGAGTTCTCCCACATGATGGAATTTGCTATTCAGGTATGGATAACTTGGCAAAATGCAAAATTTTCCATGTAAAAACCTACATTTTTATCTTTTTCTTTTAACAATAGTTTAATACTACTACTTTTTTTTAATGGACACCTGTGAAACTTTTCCATGATACAAAATTGTTATCTTTGGCCACCAGGTTGCAGAAGGAATGGCTTATCTGGAGACTAAGAAAATCCTGCACAGAGACATAAGGGCAGACAACATCCTGCTTGATGAAAATGATTCCTGTAAGATCGCAGACTTTGGCCTCGCACAGTTCACGGTTTCCGGAGAAAATAAAGTAGAAATGGGTAAGAATTATAGATACATTTACCAACCTCAAACGAATTACAAAAAAACTGGTTTTAGTTTGGCTTTTAGTTAAAAAATTATTTTTAATAAACATATCTAACAAAAAAACTATTTCCAAATTTTACTTCCTTCAGTTTATGCTGTAAATATGGCAAATGAGAAACTAAAATTTGAGACAGTAAAATACTTATCATATCCCTCTTCAGGTGCAAAGCTTCCTGTGAAATGGATGGCCCCTGAAGTGTTCACTACTCAAAAATACACAATAAAATGTGATGTATGGTCTTTTGGGGTCCTCTTAACTGAAATTGTTACATATGGAGAGGAGCCATACTCAGGTACGTTAAGTTATGAAGTACAAGCAAACATATCCCAGTGTTGACTATATCAGCCTGTGTTTGATGTTACAATCCATGTTCTTTTTTCTCTGATTTTTTCCAAAAAAAAAAAAAACAGATAAAACCAAGGCATCCTGTGTAAAAGCCATACAGAAAGGATATAGAATGCCCAAGCCCCCTGGCTGCCCTCAGTCACTGTATGACATCATGCTTCTTTGCTGGAGTGCGAATCCTTTGGAGCGGCCAGGGTTCATCGATCTCCAGGATAAGCTGTCTCAAGTCCAAAAGGCATCTGACCAGATGGCTAAGTGAGACAGTGAATGTTGGCACTGAGAAGGACCTGACTGGAAAAGGACAGATATAAATACTGTGTCACTTGTATCTGAGTTATATTAACACTGTTGCTAGACCTCTGTTTAGGTGCTGCACTGAAGGCTCAGTGATGTGTGGGCACCCTGCATGAAAATCAAAGAACTGGTGATCCAAACAAGGGGAGAGATTTGCCGTGAAGAGAAAAAAATTCTACGGTTTGTGAGCAATTTGTGCATGAAGAACAGGTGCAGTGATTCTGTAACCCAGAGTTTCAAATGATGCTGAGAATTTCACAGGCCAGTGTTAGAAGCGCTCCTTATATGTGGGACGGTTGTAAAATAAAATCTGACCAAAGAAATCCACACTGGGTCAGAACTTTACACTTGTGGGTGTTTCTCAGCAACTTTTGAATTAAATAGTTGTGAAGTAAGTCAAATGAATCCTTATGAAGAGCTAGAGAAGCAACCTACAGGAAGTGAGTCTCTGAAATGTGATTTCAGAAAAACTGTTTCACCTTTTATTCCTTTGAAGGTCAACCTCATATCTGCAGACCAGATATAGATCTCTGTGAAAAGCAAAGCCAAAGAGGCTACAATCATTTAGTTATTAGTAGAAGACTGATACTTAGGGTTGTTTTCCTTTTTATTGCTGTGACAGTCTGCACACTTTGTCATTGTTTGTGTCTTTTTTGTGGTGCCACACAAAAGACCGCGAGGACGTTAATGAACTGTGCTCCGTATACTTCCATTGCACTATATATTATTAAAAGCGTTACAGTAAAAATGGGGGGAAAAAAACAAACTTTGAACAACGACATTACCGATCCTTTATTTCACACAACTGACACAATATTTAACAAAGTACATAATGTGTATATACAGTATTACAGCTTTGCTACATAGCATCGTTTTACGTTAGCCATACATGCTAACATGACAGGTAGATTGATTCAGTTCCCAAAGTTTCTTACCGATACAAAAACTGACGGGCAGTATTGTTTATAGGTAAACGTAGAAAAAAAGATCAAATAAAATAATCTTAACCCAAACTGATTTTTAAACGATAGGTTGCAAATAAAATACACATGCAAAAACCAGCCGTTACAGTCTGATTTAGCTTTGAAAGCAACTGTTGTGCACAATATTGTGTATAAGTTATTTTACGCAGCTGATTCCTCATCGAATATAGTGGAAATCCTTATTTTTACCTTTGCTTTCAAAGCTTGTTTTAAACATTGCTTGTTGACTTAAACCTGATAAAATTGTACATATTCATATAATATTGTATAATATAATTAAAACCATGTTTATATATTTGTGTGTGCATGCAAAATGACCACACACCCGACTTGATGCTGGGCTTGGGATAAATAGTTAAGGGTGAGCCTCATATTGCCTCTCGGTTGCAATGAAAAAGTCCTCAAGAGTGTCCTGCAGGTACTCAAAGGTGGGTCTTTCTTCTGGCTGGTTGTTCCAGCACTTCATCATGATGTCATACAGCTCATAGGGGCAGTGTTCCGGACATGGCATTCGATAGTTCCTGCACAGGTTCCTCACGACCTCTGGGTTGGTCATACCTGCAGGAGCACAGTGCCCATGTCAGACAGGTTCTTGAGAGTGCAGGTACAGGTAAGAGAATTCAGAAGAGATTTTTTTAATGGTTGGGTGGAAGAGACGTGTGCATGTCTGCTGAAACTATTCAACCACCTTGAGTTACCTATTTTTACACAGGCTTCCCTTACAAAACAGACATCTTTGTTCCTGAAAATCTTGTAGAATGAAGTAGGAGACCTTTGATTTAAACAGGGAAAAAAATGGGAACACATGCCATTCATAAGTATGTCCAGAATATCATAACTGCTCAGGACATCTTTTAATCCAAGTTTAGCTCCACATGGTCATGTTGCTTATGCATAATACATTTGTGTGCTCCATAACACATCTGTGTGCTCTACATGTGTGTGATTTTAAGTCCTTTCCTCCTTTCTCACTCATCATCAATCTTGCTCTTATTTTCTATATTTGTTTTTTTTTTAATTTTGTTATAATGTACTGTTCTGGGCACAGCAGGTAGTATCGTCACCTTACAACTCCTGGCACAGGCTGTGTTCATATTCTCCTCTTGTTAGTGTGTGTTCCTTCCAGGTTCTTCCTTTAAGTCCCACAGTCCCAAGACAAGTGTTTAGGCAGGTTGGTGATTATATTTCAGGGATAGGCTCCTGACCACCATAAATCTAATTATAACAAATAGCTAAATAATAATGGTGCACTAGGCTATGCAACTACACTCTAGATGGGTCACTATTCTATTTCAGGGTAGCCATTCACACACACACACACACACACACACACACACATTACAACATTACAGGCGATTTATAGTGATCAATTAACCCGAAATATATAAAACTGCAGCAGTTAGAGGAAACCCACACAAACATTAGGAGAACATGCAAACTCCTTACAGATTCAGCTGGATTCGAAACCACTCTCAAACTGAGTATTATTATTATTATTATTATTATTATTATTGCTGTTATTTGCTTTACTTTTTAAACTTAGCACTTTTAAAAACTCTTGCTTTACGGCTCACTTTCGTGATATGATTTTTGATTTGTGATGTGACTTATATGATTTCATTTATATGATTTACGTTATAAGAAAAAGTTTGTGGTTTGTGAGAGGTGATTGTGGGGCCCCACAGGTTTGAAACGATGTTTGGTGGGGGCTGCTTGCCTTGTGTGGTGTTGGACGCCATCAAGGATTATATTTTGAATTGAAGTTTCTGTTCTTGTACCTTGGTTTTCCCCAGTGTGACCCAGCAGGTTATTACAGACGTTTCAGGGCACCTATAGCTTGGGGTCTTAAGTCCAAATTCTTGCAACATGAGCACTGATTATATGAAGGATGTCTATGTTTTACATACACATTTATCTTATTACGACTCTGGTCTTTCTGTACTTTGACGGCTGGTGTCAAAACACTTTAAAGATATGCTTTGCAATTGTTACACGAATATAGTATTTTTTGTATCTGTCGACTGTCGTGTGTTGTATTTTCAGAACAAATCCTACCTGGATAGGGCACCCGGCCATATGTTACTACTTCTGTGAGAAGGATGCCGAAGGACCACACGTCCGACTTGATGCTGAACGTGCCAAAGTTTATTGCCTCGGGAGCGGTCCACTTGATGGGGAACTTTGCTCCTGAGTGGAACAGTAATAGTGAGAATGATCTAAAAGCCTGTGAAATTTTATGAGTAATTCATCATCATTAAACACATGTGTCCCACAGGCATCTGGTTTCACCATAATGACACAACACATCCATTGCTGTTTTCTTTTACTAGAGGGTAACTAAGCTGTGTCATAATAAGTTAACAAGACACACTAACTTAATGGATTCAATAGATTTCACATAGTTTTTTCGGATATATAACCTGACTGACAATATTGTTAATGGGGAAAAAGGACACAACTGTCAAACAGCGTTTAGCCAAGCTTATTCAGGTTACACTAGGGCAACAACTGTTGAATTTACAAAGCTTTTCTTTGTAACTTTTATGCGATTAAAAGTCCAATTCATGTTGTCTATATTATAAGCTCATACCTTCCTGTGCTGTGTACTCATTGTCAATGACCCTGGCCAGACCAAAGTCCGCTATTTTGCAGTGAAGACTTTCAGACACAAGAACATTTGCTGCTCGAAGATCTCTGTGGATATAATTCTTCTTTTCAATATAAGCCATTCCTTCTGCAATCTGTGGAACAAAGTGGACATGTGTAAAATAGTGTGCCCTGTCCTACCCCATCCTGCATTAGTGAATTAAACCATTGATAAATTAAACGCATATCAACAAGGAATCCCTCCACAAAGTTATTTCTTACAATTCTGTCCTTGCTGGTAGGCTAAACACTGTGTAAATACTGTGACTTTACCAGCGTGTGAAGCTCATTTGTGCGACGACTATGTGACACTCTGTATTTATGACGTCTCAACAGGACGTGAGCCCTCAGAGGAGCGGAAGTACGTTGTGTTGCCGAGGCTAAGAAAGTGGAATTAGGCAGCTCGCACCCCGACCCGATGTGAACGCCTGATAAAGACGGAGGTCTTGCAGTCACAGCTAACCACAGTATTTATCACACCAGATCCTAAAATTAGACTTAGAAGAAGCTCTCAAAGTGAAAATGCTTTAATCCTTCTGAGAAAATATCAAGTTATGTGTCCACAAATGGAAAAAATACAGAAATAAACACATTATAGCTCACTCTGAAATTTTCCCCTCTTGCTTTTTTTTTGGTGCAACACATTTTTTAATGATTTTCTCGGACAAACCTGCGCCGACATGTCAATCAGTTTGGGAAGCTCAAGTTTATTTCCATCTTCTGTTTTCAGAAAGTCAAGAAGGCTTCCTTTGGGTTGACAAAACAAAGAGACTATTTGTAAAATTTAATCTGAAACAGTAAACCAGCATTTTTTTTTACTCTGTACATTGTTTAAAATTTTTATCAGCAAACCACTGACTTAACCAGTCCTGCCCCAGTCAGCAGTGTAAAATGCTTGCTGTCTTTGTAACAGAGCACCATTATAATTTACTGTATGAACTTCTGGCCACCTTGGAGAGTGATTTTGTTTTTTAAATATTTCCATTTCTACTCTTACTGTTACTACTGGTACTATGCGCAAACAAATAAATAAATGTGGAAAATAAAGGTAAATAAAAGCCACTTTTATGGGTGCAAGTTTTGGACTGGATTAGAATTGACTAAAGTTTACAGTGCAACAACATCAGAGATGGTTTCGTTCTGATCTACATGGTTGGTAGCCTCCATCTTCTAACTGATCTTGTTTACCAGCCCCGTGTGGAGCACAGCTCACCGTTGGCCATGAACTCAGTGACGATGAAGATGGGCTCCTTGGTGACAACGGCGTACAGGCGCACCAGCTTGTCGTGCTGCAGCTGCTTCATCAGGTTGGCCTCCTGCAGGAAGGCCTCTGGCTCCATGCTGCCCTCCTTCAGCGTCTTGATGGCCACCTTCTGTGTGTTCTTGTAGTAGCCTGAACGGGGGTCACGTATTGCTGAACAGTTTCTTTCCTTAAGTCATCAGACTATTGAAAAGTGAACTCCACCTCTCAGAGAAAACACTACTGCCCTGCCTGTACTCAACAGTCCTTTCATAAAATTGTACTTTGCTGGTGCGCAACATTTTACACTTGTGCTCAAATTATATTTTTCTTATTTTATTCTACATATTTGTCCACCACTACACTTGCACCTTATTCTAAGGATCTCACCCTATATCCTCTGACCAACTGAAAGTTCCATACCCCTCACTCAGAGGTTACTAGTTGTTATTGTCTCATTTGCATTTGTTATCATATCTTCTACATTCTGAATAAATTACATTTGCTGTGTATGTTACACCTGTACAAAGCAAATATCATTCCTCCAGTACAACTGTATAGTGATATGATAAACATAAACAAAAACCTAAGCCTAAATATTGGCATAGTGATATCATCAAACTTGTATATGATGATCCTGAAGTTTAGAAAAGCAGCTGTTTAGATACATAAGCAATTAATTGAAATCTTAAGTTGTCTTAGAATACTGTCACTTAGTAACATGACAAATACATCGCAGGCTTTTTCCTGTTGTTTCAGTCTGTGACGTTCTAGAGGGTGATTCTAGCCACAACGAGATTAAAATCCTGATCTCTCGTGCCAAAGCACATATTACCACATGGCGAGATCAGGCAGGTGTCATGAGATGTAAGGAACAACCATCTCTTCTTACAGACCATGACACTTCTTACAGCTCATATGAGACAACTCTAACTTCTTCAAAAACAGGACTTCTGGCCTTGGCCAAGTCTAAACTCCTACCTAACAAACACCAAAAAAAGCCCAAACGCCTGACCAAGATGGTAAAGTCACAGATCATACATGTCAGCGGCGATGCTGAAAAGGAGAACATAACACACCCATCCACACTTCGCCAAACTGGCCTGCACCAAGCTTCTTCACCATCTTCAGCGTTTCTCGGGGAATCTCCCAGTCGTCTTTGCCCCACGGCCGCTGGGGTGTGATGGATTTGCAGGGCATGGTCAGCTGCTGGCACAAACCACCAGCTGTCTCTGGTCATTGCCAGAAAAATGAATTCAAATAAAATATAGTTAATATGTTTCATAATGTTTTAATAAAGAAATCTGACATCACCTCTGTCAAACATGGTGACATGTAAGTCTGCTTACTTGAATAATACTTCACCAGCTCCTGCAATGATAAAAAAGTGACTTTTGGAGCGATGTAGAAGCCCCCGTTGTCAAGAGACCGTATTTTGTAGTGTTTAACCACACTCCCCTGTCCAGGCACCGTGTCTTTGATGGACAGAGAGAAGGCTCCTAAAGGGGAACATGCATCTGTGTGTTATCTTTTCTAAGAAATTCAAAAGAAACCCTTGCATTTAAAATTCACTTCAGTGGATAATGATACTTCTAACAAACCCATATTGCAAACCAGTTATCCGGTTAACCTAAATCATACTAACATGCTTAATGTCCATCCCGTGCATCCATCATCATTAACCACTTAATCCATAAGCTAATTCAGACTGAAGGCGCATTTACTGTGAGATTTGAACTTTAAAAATTTTGTTAAATATTATAATAACGTGATTATCGCTATATCCTGTCGTGCTGTTTCACAATACCGCTTTTATTTTAGCCCTTAGTGCAAATTTTTCATAACAGTGTGCCATATTTAATTTAAAATATATATATTAAATGTTATATATTTCAAAACAGGTTTTTTGGGTTTTTACTACATAAAGCAGATTGGTTCCTCTATTGACAGTATAACTAATATCTTTTTTATCATGTTGCACAAGCTCCATTTATCCAATATACTGCATTAGTTAATAACCTCTTATAGCGCTGTTTTCTTAGGTATTACTGTAGGTACTTTAGTCGACAAGCGGAAAATAATTGTACAATTTTATTCATTTAAGCACAGTACAGTGCTGGTACAGGCCTCAGATCAGATGAAATCAGCACTACGTTTGTGTTAGTAAAAATTTATGAAGTTAAACATGCCTTTTCTTTCCATTACACAAAGTGAACATCATATCAACGTGTCATATGGTCACATCGTATCATTCTGAATAAGTGTGGAAAGCGTGTGTTCTGCTGCTCAGTGGTGTCAGTGGTGTTTGCTCTGTTTTACGTCTCCGTCCTAGAAGTTACCAGAAGCACCCTGCATTATTATTTAAGCTCATGTATGACAGCGTGTTACCATTTCTGTCTGGGTGGGAAGGCCGAGAAATTTCAGTTGCACGGAGCGATACACACCTTTGGTTGTCTCACTCTCTCTGATCAAAAACGACCCGACTTTGTTTCCTTGGCCCAGAAGCAGACGCTCTGCTTCTCTACGGCTCATGTTCTTGAAGAACCATCTGCAGAATTTGAGAATGAGAATCACTGTCACAAGCACCCCTCACCGCAACTATTGTGTTACAAATTTCCAGAACGTGCTCACCTTTCCACGTCCAAAGTATCCAGTTTAGCCACATAGTTACTGGGAACATAGCCCTCCTCCCCAGTGACTAAGGACTTTGCCAGCAACCAATCTCCATTTCTTTAAAAGAGGGACAACTGTTACAATTTTATAAAGGACTTAAACACTGTGATACAGAAACCTAGTGAAGAGATTCGTGGGTCAGAGAACTTCTTTGCGAACTGTTATCTGGAAATAACCTTATTATTAGAAAATAACTTGTGGAGAAGATCTAAAGTGGATTTTTTTTTTTTTACTGTTATGTGTCATTATTAGGAATTAGTGAATAAATATGTTGGAATCTCATCTTGTCAAAGTTGAGTTTCTTTTCAGTCCTTCAGGGTACTAAGATTTTGCTGGTAAGTGTAAATGTACTTCTAATGCCATGCAGAGAAGTCTCTCTTACAAAAGCCATAATGAAAAAGTGAACTTTTATTGCAAGGCTTCCTTTTCAATTAATGCAATGCAGTGCAACGCTTTGCAACAGGAAGTCAACCACTTTGCAGCTGGTTAATAGATTGAGATAAAAACAGTTTTCCTCAAACACGTGCCTCTGGTTTAGCTTTTTACTGCACTTAAAGTTACACTTACTCATGTAAAATCTTAAGCTTGTCCCCTTTTTGAAATGACAGGTCATGGTCATTCAGTGATTTAAAGTCAAAATGTGCAATGGCAATGTCTTTATCTGCAGAAAGGAAAAAGAAGAGGAAAACAAACATAAAAATAATTTGGTAAAGTTTAACATCGTTGGGATTTATAATGTGATCCGCAGACAGAACTAAACTGATTATTAAGGTTTAATTTAATTTGCCCTTTTATATATATATATATATATATATATATATAAAAAATGACATGAAAATGCAATTGAATTAATTGTAAAACTGAGCAAATAATGGAATAAAGTGTAACATTAAAGCAGGAAAACTTATCTTGGCTTTCTAGCAGGAAAAACATAAAGAAAATGTACTACTGTTCAAAAATGTATCATCAAGGGTGAAAAACTAATTAGAAATTTTAATGCGAGAAGAAAAGTTAATTAATCTAAAAACACTTACCAGGATTTGGAGGACCTAATATGTTATCCACAGATCCCTGCAAAAGTATTGATAATAAAATGTAAACAAAGTAAAAAATAAACAAATCTGCTTAGCTGTTTAACAAAACAAAACTTCAGCCCTAACTACATACAATAGGAAACTTTTTTGACTCTGAATGGTTACATTTATTATCAATTTTCTATGCAATGCTGAGCATCATTTCCAAAAACAAGTGACATTTTTCTTTAGTACAAAAATATTCATTAGCGATATTCTAAATACCCAGATTTAATGCACTGCGAAAGTACATGGCAATAAGAGACGGTGACAGCGAGCACACGGAGGTGGAGGAATGTCGGCGACGAACAGACACTCACCGACCCATCGCTTGGGGACATATTGTTGCCCAGAAACCCATTTTCTGTGCCCAGGTGATCTTTGGAGGCTCGAAAATGTCTTAGAATGCTAAAAGTACTTCCCATCCTTCACACCACCAAGATGGCATCTAGAGATAAGTCATCTGAAACAGTTCTGCGCATTAGGAAGAAAATAACATGACAGATAGGAAATAGATTTAGAAATAATAGGTCAGATAAATAACTAACTTATCCTGGTTTTCTAGCAGGAAAAACATAAAGAAAGTGTATTACTGTTCAAAAATTTATCATCAAGGGTGAAAAATTAATTAGAAATTTTAATTTCAATCTTTTTGTACAGACAGGTCAGATTTCTGTTTGTACAACTTTTTTCAGCTCTTAGGTACGTGTCAAACATTAGCTGGCTGCTCAGTGGTGCAGTGGACATCCAGAGGCTGTGATGATACATCGATATTTTCTCTCTATATAACCAATTTCTACTGCCAAGTAGTTCCCTGTGTGTTTTTGGAATCTGTTCATTTGAGCCAGCAAACTTCTAGAGACAGAACAAATGTCATATTTTTAATACATGTAAAACTGATTTAAAAAATTTTGAATTCTTATATAGTTTACAATCTTGTTGACCAGATTTTTTCCTATAGCTACAAAAACTTATTTAAGATGCTCCAGACGGAGACTTCGCTATTTAGGCTTTCATCGCTGCAAGTCATATTTTCTACATCCAAGAAGACACTGAAACAAAATCAAACCAAAGTATATTTATGAATATTTTATTATTTTAAATGGTTACATGAAATAATATCTTGGACCAGATATTCTTATGTCTGACCATGGTTTTAAGTGTTCTTATAAGTTTAGGTTTTATTATTTTTATTCTCATTTAACAAAAAAAATTGTGATGTATAAGCACTTCATGCTGGCAAGCGATCATTTTATATCTGAATATTAATATCATTTGATATGCTGTAAATCATAGTTATATAACTGATATGGATACCACATCAAGATTTTCACTTTTTGACTTGTGTTTATACATTCTAAAAATAATAACATCCAAAGACAAATTTGAACAAAGTGCAATAGAAAAAACTAATTTATTATTATTAATAATAATAATAATAATAATAATAATAATACCAACACTACAACATAACTTCAAAATAATATATTAGATAACTCAAGAACTGATTGTTACCTTTTTCATTTTATCTATTCATTTTCTTCAGTGTAAATATGAAGTGCCACTTTATTCGGTGGCTTTTAAAGTACATAGCTGTAATCTTTTATCTGATAGTCTTCTGAAAATGAGACAAGTAAACAGTTAAGCATTCCCTAACTTATGTTTTGTATTACGACTGAAAGACCTAGTAAATGCATATCTACATTTTAATGTTTAACCTACCTGTTAAGTAAAAAAAATGACAAAAAGAGAATCAGGTGTAACTATAATACTGATGTATCATTTATGATACTATTTCAGTCTTAGATAAGGGTTGTAGCAACAGCAGCAAACATTTTTAAACGCTTAATATGTGGTAATATTATTTTTTTTAAAAAAACCTATAATACATAGAAACGATGATTGTAGTCATTACATAAGGTATTAAATCAACATATATCAGTAAATACATATTTTCTATGTCCTCAAATAATGTGTGCAGACGTACCTGACATGCGAGTGGTGTTTAAAAAGTCAGGAAATGTGACTATCATGCAATTCCACATAACTGAGCTCGTTCACTTTTTGTGGTTCAGCACTCAGAGCCCACCGCTCACTTGTTCCATTTCTCTCTCTCTCTCTCCCACCCCTCTTGCAAATATATGACTGTGCAATAGTCTAATTCAGTTGTAACTGGGGATCAGCCAGGTGTGCCTCCTGGACCGATGTCAGATGATGGGTTTTACTGAGCAAATCACACTGCGATAAAGCAGACATACGAGCAGTTGCCCCCCACGCGGACATCTCAGAAGCAGTGACCTAAGAAGTGGAACATTGTTACTTGGGGCTTGATTTTGTACCCTGGCCAGAAACCTTTAGTACATCACCTGCTACAGAAATCAGTTATTTTAATCATTAGTTATACATTTTTTTCTTTCATTCTTTTACAGTTCAAAGGGTTTTAAGTCTTATACCCCACACAGATGTATTTCCTGTTTTGCCTACCGTGGTTTTGAGTTACCATAGCTCATTGGTTTATCTAGGACATCTGCGGACTTTTTCCTTCACCCTAAAACAGAGTTTATAATCATTTTGAGAAAACTGAACATTTCATGTGAGTCATTATTAAAGTGTTGGCCTAACATGCTGATGCTGGTGTGTGAGAGCTGTAGTCGGCTGCCCAGGCCTTGTGTAACACTGCAGAAGCCACTTTAGGGTCGCGACTTCCCTCTGATGTGTGCAGCTTTCTGAGGACCCGGCAAATCCTCATGGCAACCCCATGAAAAAGGAAAGCTTATTAGTCATGTAATAATGTTATAAATAAATCGAGACATGCACCGGGACGCAGTGTGGCCAACTTAGGGCGCTCACCTGCCTTTGACCTGGGTTACAGTCACACTTCCTCATTATAGTGTCATTGATAGCCACCTACTACCCGGGCCAATTGCTGCCTTTTTATACCATAATTTAAGTATAATGTGATTTACTGGATATCTGCAGCCGTCTAATGAAAATTCAAAGACTGCATGCAATTTTTCTATACCCAAGCGCTGATTTAAACAGAAATACAGTATGGAATGCCAGCGTTATTTGCCGAACTGCACAGCACAGAATGCTGGCAACTGCAGGTGGGTTCAATGTACGCAGTTCCTCATCGTCCCCCTGAAGATAGGCCTGTAAAATACGAATGTATTTTATATAATTCTGTCATTAAAGTGTCACTTCCGTAATGAAAATACACTTGTTTAGGGCAGAAAAACGAATGTGCAGCGAGACACGTTTGGTGAGCAGCACTTGGGTTTCTTAGTGTCCCCAGCTGGAGAAAACTTAGGATTAATGTATTTCGGCACTTTTACACCACATATTGCGTGCATGTGTTCGTGGTGGTTTTTTTGTCATGTTGCTGCATCCATCCATCCATCCATTCGTCATCTATCCATCAGTTCAATCAATTATTCATTTATTTATTGCTCATTGTCACTAACCACTTTTTCAATGCAGAGTCCCTGTAGTTGACAGCCTAAGGTGGAAGCACAAGATGTGAAGCAGGGTACAGAGACACACACACACACACACACACACACACACACACATATTACTGCCTAACTATTAATATGGATTGGATTAATTGTGAGGGCAGAGCATGTGTGTTAGAGGAGGATAAAAAAGACAGAAGGTACATCTGCACTTTAACAGCATTAATGGCCAAATTTTCAAACTAAGTTCTCACCACTGTAACCTTAAAAACTTGCAGGATATCACTTGCACAACACAGAAGCTGCTTCTCTTTGGCTTCAGCAGTATTTCTAGCAGTTGTGGCCAGGGCCCTGGATTGTAAGGCCTCTGAAACCAGCTGCAGAGTTGGCAAAAGCTAATAGGATAAGAAAGGAACCTTCCGTTGCAGGTTCTGAGAAACAGGTAAGTTAATTGTAAATCTTATGTGTTACATGGGGTCTCCTGTAAATGTATTACTGCTTTTCATGTCTTTCAATTTGTACTTATGCATTCTAATATACTGTTTTTATTTGTGGAGCAGATCGAGAAATTGCAGTGAAACTCCTTAAAATTGCATTTATTCTGTTTTTCTCTTTCCTCTCTCAAATAAGTCTATCTGATGTCATTACTGTTTACCATAATTTACTGACACTTTAGCTGATAGGCAACAAATTACTTGCGTTGCAAAAATGTTCTGTACAAACTTGTAAAAGAATAAAAGGAGTTATACCCTCACAGCCTCTAATGAATGACACATCACTGGAAACAATTGCAGGATGAATATTTCTACATGTTAGTCTGTCACTGACACAAGTTTAATATATTCCAAACAAACTAACCCTTGACATTTTAAAACCCTTGATCGCTGATCTGTTGACATAAAAAACGTAAATAGTAAAAAGATGAAACTTTTTAAATACTGATAGCGTAACTCCTCCAAATTAACAGAAGACACTACCCTGCATAGCAACCCTTTTGCCTGAATAGTTCTTTAGTCCTTCTGGGTCTTATCGTACCCCTGTCATCACCAGGTTGATTTAAATTTATGAGTAAACAACTAATTGGGACAAATTGCTAAATTACATGTAAGAAATTTCCCTTCCATGAAGAAATTATATTTAAGATTCACCTTATAAATCCATCGTTAGGATTTATATTTCATTTGTCTACATTTTCCCACAATAAAATTCTTAGACACTGAGCAGATCATGGTGGAATTATTAAGTTAGGCCGTGAAATGAATCCATTTAGATTATGTGTTACATAAAACTTTCCACCCCTATTGCCAAAGGTACTGTACTTCCACTGCAAAGGATTACTAAATATGTTTGAGTTGTCAGCGTGGGTTCATCACAGTAATCCTGAGATCTACTTTTACATGAGTATGGGACGAGTTATTTGTGCCGAATACATTCTTTGACTTTGTGCATTTCAGCAAGTCATGACCGTGTTGTCCTGATCCAACCTTCAGTTACATTATTAATGAACGACTACAGGCTTATAGGATGGAAAAAGTGGAAACAGACCCATTCAAATGATTTCTAAACAGCAACTCATTTGAAATACTTTATTTCATGAAGAATAAAATTACATTTTTATTACATGAATGCATCATTTTAAATGTCAAAGATTTATTCTCACTATGTGCCTTCAGTAGCCACGAGGAGCCACAAGTCAAGTATGAGCTGTACAACAGGTGCAGAGGATTTTCATAAGATACAGTGGAAACATTACACTTCTGCACATTGAATGTTGTGAGATCGGTCTGCTTGTGTCATTAAATTACGTGGTATTAACACAACAAGTTGCTAACCTTTGTGCTCTACTTATTCCTGTCTTTATTTGATGCTCTCTATATATATATATATATATATATATATATATATATATATATATATATATAAAACTTATCACATGTTGTATACAAAACTATTTTTTAAAATTTGCAGCATATATTTGTGCGATCCAGTGAGACAGCATGAAATGTTGTTTGTGATATAGTTTATGAATTTCATGAATGGCATATGCACCAAAGACATATTTTGTCTGTGTTTATTATGGTTCCTGTACTATAAAATGTCTGAAAATATCCAGCATATTTTATGGGAACACATACGTCCTCGTGTATTTATATGTTAAGGTGACAGAAGTTTCCAGCATCAGCTAACTTGGAAATAAATGTGCCGGTGTGAACGAGAAAATGTACAGATGCTCTCTTTTTTTCTCAAAGTTGTGATTTCAAGGGCTTGGAAGCTACATTAGCACATTTGTGCCTTTTCAGTCAGTTCCAAATCGAATTCCCAGGAGATGTTTCGGATTACTTTTCAAGAAGACTGGTTCAGGACATTTGACCCACTGCTGCATTTGGGACAACTTATTATACAGAACACACACATTTGTCATATTACATTTTTGTCAGATTTTGATATTCTCTTTAGGTTTTGTTTTGTACTAGGTTATTATTTTCGCTTTTTATAAGATACCACAGGTAAACAGGTTATTTTATAGGCGTAAGTAATCTACCTTGATCTAGTTCCCTGAGACTGCATATTTGGAGAGAAAATAACTGACTTTTCAAATATTGTATTAATACACGAATAAAACCCTTGTTAAAACCACATTTAACTTAATAAGGAAAAAAACACATTCTGACTAATATACTGTGTAATGCTTCCTTTGTATTTTGTAGATATACAATGCTGTATGGCTAAGGCTTATGCTTTAGAATGTGCATCTGTCCAGTGACTGTTTTGGAATATATTATTATGAACAAATCTGCATTACAGTACATATTTTTGTTAAAAATAAACTATACATAAATGTCCCTTAGCTTCCAGATAATATAAATAATACCCTGTTTCAAAATTTACCAGGAGAGCACCTCTGATTTCAGTTTTTTCACAGCAGTTTCCTTTTTTACACTAACTATATGGTACCACCGGGAACCATATTTTCTAAAATGATTATGCAAATAAACTTCACAGTAACAGTAATAAAATGATAAAGTGCATAATGTAGTATGATTTGTGGAGACAACTAAAACTCACAAATTGGGATCTCATTTTAAACCACTGTCCTTTTGCCTTCTTGATTTGTTGATTTTCACTATAGGTTCCTTCTTTGGAGGAACTGCTGGTTTCTCCCCCCTTCTTGACAGAATTCTGTGTTTGCTTCCCTTCGGAGGGAGACTTAGGCTACCTGTGGCTTCTTCCTGACTGGGAGGAGATGAACCTTCAGTTGGGCCTTTTGTATCTTTCAGCTTCGT
The DNA here is from genome assembly GCA_900497675.1 of Arapaima gigas. Taxonomy (NCBI): domain Eukaryota; kingdom Metazoa; phylum Chordata; class Actinopteri; order Osteoglossiformes; family Osteoglossidae; genus Arapaima; species Arapaima gigas. Next base: position 239,635 of record UFQX01000589.1, on the reverse strand, counting down.
CTCTTGATCCAACGCAGTCTCCAATGAGCCTGGTTGTGACTCAATGGAGGACACTGTTATCTGTTTTATCAGTGCGCTTCTGCACTCTTCATCTTCTGAGCGTTCCAGTTCTTCAGAACCTACCTGAGCTTTCTCAGTTGTCAAAGTCTCAACACCACATATTTCTGCTATATCTTCTTTTGAGGCCGTAGTGCCTTCAGGTTTGTCCAGTTGTGTTGCTTTCACAGTGTCTTCACTTACGTTACTGTCATGATGGCAACTACTATCTGAGGCCTCACCATCTCCCTCAGTTGCACACTCTTTTGCATCGTCATCTGAATTCTCTGATTCCTGTGTTTTCAAAGCTTCATTTTCCTCACATATCTGTTCTTTCTTCACATCTCCTTGTACTGCAATATCCGTCTTGTCCTCTTTCAATGCCATAACATCCACTGCATCATCTTCCTCAGCCTCTTCCTCTGCTTTATCAGAACCATATCGATGCCCCTCTTGGTCATTATTAAGTGTTGTCTCTTCTTCATCTGATTTTCCATGTAAACAAATTTCCTCTTCATTCGAGGCAGTTTTTTTGTTTTCCATTTTTTTCTCAAAATTTGAACCCTGTAAATGTTCAATCACATCACTATCATCTTCAATGTCTGCATTTTCAGGTGCCTTGCCTGCTTCTGTACAAATATCTTCATTCATTGTTTCATCTGTCACTGCTTGCTCTTGCCCATGTTCTTTGACTTTTTCCTCACTGTCTGCAGATCCTTCATCAGTTCTTCCATTACTGTCTGCAGTATCACCTTCACCTTCGGAGGTCTCTGCTACATCTCCTTTGGCTTCTTTGGCTACTTCCCCTTCCTCTGTTACACCACTTTCTTCAACTGCATCATCATCTGCAGTTTGATCCTGTTCACTGGCCCCAGCTGCTTCACTAAGCTCTGCAAATTCATTTTCTGGAAATTCATCTTTTTCACTTTGTTCCATAGCTTCATCATTGTCAGCATCTTCTGTTTCTTCCACCACTTTTTCAATATCATCATCAGCTTCAGCTGCATCATTTTTCACAACCACATCGTTGATTTCTGCCCCGTTACCCTCTTCATCTGCATCATTTTCTTGAATAGCCTCAACTTCCTCTGTTACATCATTCTCTTCCGCAGAATTTTCTTCAGTGTCATCTTCAGCTGCTTCCGTACCTCTTGCATTTTCCTCAGGCATTTCTTCACTGCTACCAACTTTGTTTTCTTCACCTCTGTCGCCCTCTTCAACTACACCAACTGCCTCACTTTCTTTGACTGATTCAGCAGTTTCCTCAACCTCCTCTCCTGCAGTATCTTCTGCTTTTTCATCAATATTTTCTTCATTTCTTTCCTCGTGGTCTGGAGAAACATCATCCACTTTTTCATCAGCAGCATTGTTTCCATGAGCTTTCATAGAATGTGTGTTTTGTGTGTCTCCTTCCTCTTTTTCAGCCTGTAATTCTGCCTCGCAATTCTCTTTATTATTTTCCTTTACACTGTCTTTTCCTTTTCCATCAACCTCTGCTTCTTCCTCTAGGACTTCAAGATTTTCATTTTTATTTTCTTTTCCTTTTACCTCAGGTGTATTAGGTTTCACTTCCAAAATTGTCCCTGTTTTGGCAGTTGTACGGGGATCCTTTTTCATTTGGAGAATTTTTCTGAGATCAAAATCCATCATTACAGGAGCGGTGGTTACAACTGTCTTGCGTTCCACAAGTTTGGATGCCAATTTCTTTTTCATGCAGGCATCACATGGGCAGTATTCATCTTCACTGCGTTGGTCACTAAAATCAGTACCAGTGGGAGTATAATTCTCATCACTTCTCCGCAGGGATTCATTTATTGATTTGTTGCGCATGACTTTTAGTCGCCGACGTCGCTGCTCAGTTTGCACAATAGAATCTCTTGACAGGGCCTTCACTGGTGGTCGTGGTTCTTTTCCAGCTCGGCTCTGGATTTTTTGTAGCTCTCTGTTAATGCTTGTCTGTATCCTCTTGCGAACTTCGTCTCTTAGTTCATTGATCATAGTGTCCAGCATCTCACTGTCGTCCAAATCCCACCGCACCTTAAATTCTGCCATTGCATTTACATAATGTGTCATAAACTGTTTCTCAAGTTTTTTTAATAAATTTAGCACCCATACAGGGTCTGGATCTTGTGAAGGCTTTTTAGAAAATTTTATCTTTTCTAAAGTCCTAGAACTTGCGCCTTCCTGTAAATCTGCTTCCACTTCGTCTCGAGATTTTAAAATATTACTGCCATTGCCTGAACTTTTGTTTGATGAAGAAGGCGTTTCAATTATTTCCTTTGGACTTCCATCGCTTCTGATTGTCTCATTTGAGCCTGGCCCTTCTTCTCTTTTTTGTTCTTCATTCCCTGTCTCCTCACTCACAGGGCTGCCCTGTACTCGACTGGCTATGTCTGGAGTTGCTGGGTCAGACAATACAGCATGGTATTCGGTATCCAAGGTGAATCTAGGTGATGCAGGGCAGCTTTCCTTATCCTCATTCTTTTCAGTTTCTTTCTGCAATGGTTCTTCTACATCCTGCTCTGCAAGTGGAGCAACTGTGGTTTGTAGCAGTTCAACTTTCTGTGTCCGATTCACAGCGCCATTGTCACTGCCCTTCCCAGAGCCTGCTGAACCACTACTTACATCCACACCAGAGGAGGACTTGGGATCCTCTACTGATCGATGAGTTTTAAATGTATTGCCTTGTTCACTTTCAGGTGGTTCACATAACCAAAGTGACTGAAGTATGGTCAACAGCTCATTATATCTGTCATCTCTGGCTGAGCCATCAACAGGATCGGAATCTATCAACTGGAGGTTTGCAAGGCAGTCCAAAAGTCCTTTGGCTGAGGTACTGAGCTTTCTTCCATATACAGGGGAAACTTCAGGTAAACTGTTGCATCTGTCAAGTTTTGGACTTAATAAGACCTTCATAACCTGCACTGAAGACTGACAGGTTTTTGGTAAGGCATCTCTGCTAGGAAGTTTAATTGGTTTTTCAGCAGATGGTTGTTTTGCCTTAGTGGGTACCTCAAAACAGTGCTTTTCATTTGCTTCCACTTTGTTTTCACTTTCCTGTTCATTTGGTGCATCAGGTTCAACCACCTCATCAGTTAATTTTATTGACTCTTCCTTCAAGTGTTCAACTTTTTCTGGAATATCCTCTTGCGTTTCATCAGGACACTCGTGGAAATCCTCGCCCATTTCATACATAGGACTATCTGCTGGTATTTTTTTTAACCATTCATGTACAACCTCTGTGGGAGATGCATTTGGTAAACTAGAAGGCACAATTTCTGACACATCTTCTCCTTCTCTTCTTTGCCAAGAGGAACTGCTACTTTTTCTATGTCTGTATCTGGGACCATTGTCACTTTTGTCATCACTTACCGGTTTACTGGCATCTGAAGTTTCAAGAGCATTACATGTCTGGTTAGAGGTATTTCTTTTGTATTCTCCAATATCTGGTTTAACTTTGGCAAGCCTTTCCCTCAGAAGGTCAGCTGCAGAGAGTGAGTGAGACAGATCACTATCATGTGAATTACCAATCTGTACTTCAGGCCTTTTGTTTTTCTTAGGTGGAGGAGTGGGGTTAAGAAAATTCTGTGACGTGTCAGACGTAGCAGCTGAATTTGGCCTTTGTTCCTGTGTACCTTTTTTATATGACTTTATACTCGTCTTTACAGTGTCTTCATGATCATCTTCAGTTCCAGGTTTCATATTGTTTTGTAGAGATGATGAAACTTCAGAGGCATTACTTTTTGGTCCACCTTCCATATTGGTATCTATGTTATCTTTGGCTTTTGATCTGCTAAGTGTAGACCGTGCTGAGGCACTTGAAGCTGGCCTTGAAGTAACAAATGAAATAGCATCTGCAGCAGTGGTTTTAGATTTACTGCACTGTGAAGGACTTTTGGAATTATTACTAGAAGGTTTCTTCTCATTATTACTTTCTAAAGCTTTTAACTTTTCCACAATAGTGCCAGATTCATTGACACATTGTTCTGAATTTTCAGTGTCATTATCTCTACAGCTGTGTCTTGAAAGACTGGAGCCTCTACTTTTGGGTCGCAATTCTCTAGTTGGAGATTGGCTACAGTTCTTGCTTTTTGAGGATATTTTAGTGCAAGCAGATTTCACACTCGCTATCTCATCCTCATTGCTTAAAAGTGTCTCTGAAGCACTTAAAGTTGGAATTGTTACTTGCTTAGAAAAGTGGTGGTCACTATTTTTAGACTGCTGTGAAACTTTGCTGCTGAGAGATGCTGTGCTGTTTGGTCTTTGTTCAGTGTCTGCTGTACCTGGTCCCACCTCTTTCCCATCAGCAGGCTCAGGTGTTAGTGAGTTAGGTGTAGCCCACGCAGACTTGTTGCTATGAAGGCTTTTAGACTTTGTGGATTGTGACATGGCACTGAAAACTCTGTCACCTGCACCATCTTTTGCTAATGTTGGAGTTGAGGCTCTGTCAGAAGTAGAGCACTCCACTTCGTCATTCTTTTTTGATTTTAAAGACTGTATGGATCTTGCCGATGCTGCACTTACAGCGTCTTCCACAATTTCCTCTGCAGCTTGGTCTATACATATATGGGACTTTTTAGATCTGCCAGACACTTTGGAATTAACAGATAAAGAACTTCCAACCCTGTCTTCACCGTCCTCTATCTCAGTGTCCTTCTCACCACCACATATCTTTGGTGGTAATGATGTCGCTGGACTGGAGGCTCTGTCAGAGGCACTGCAGACATTGTCCTTTGAAAATTTTGATTTCCAAGATGTTTTGGTGCTTACAGACAAGTTACTTGATGGTCTCTCTTCAACATCTTCTACAGCTGCCCCATTTTTCTCATGAACAGGAACCTCTAAAACACTTGAACCTGCAGTACACTCTGGCTTGTTGGGTGTTTTTGATCTTTCAGAAGTATTGCTCTTGTGGGACATTGCACTGTTTGCCCTCTCATCTGTTAACTCTGTGTTTACTGCTCTTTTTGACGAAATGCAGTATGATTTCTTTGACTTTCTGGATGTGGCAGAAATGCTAGTTTTGCCTGAAATTGCACTCAGTGCCCTTTCTGCCAAATCTGGCTTTGCCTCTGTTTCCTCTTCACAAGGATTATCTGACATAGGTGTAATTGCCTTTTCAGAAATATTGCTTTTGTTGGACCTTCTTGATTTTGATGAAGTTCCTGTTCTTTCAGACATGGCACTGGATACTCTTTTTCCTATGTGTTCTTCTTCCCCATCCACATTCTTATCAACAAGACCATCAGACTTATCTGACTTTGGAGTTGTAGCTCTCATAGATGTAGCACAGTTGGATTTGATGGATTTTTTACATCTTCCCGAAGCATTTGTTTTAGATGATGTTGCGCTAAGGGTTCTTTGTTCTGTCTCTACCTCCTGCTCATCTTCACCATCTTTATTTTCAGATCTGCTGCACGTCCTAGATTGTGCAGAAGCATTACTTTTCACTGACAATGCACTAACTGATCTCTCTTCTGGTTTCTCATTTGGTTCACTGGCATTTTCTAATTTCGTAAACTTGTTTGAAGGTGCAGAAGTGTTCCTTATGCCAAGTCCTGTGATTTCTGTTTTCTCTTCTGCAATGTCCTTAACATACTGTTCATTGAATTTGTCAGATTTGATGAATATTGGAGATGCAGAAATTGAACTGTCTACCCTTTCCTCGGCTTCTTCTTCTCCTTGTAGATGGGGTGTGCTACACTTAGATTTGTCAGACATCACTGACCTTTCTAATATATTAGTTTTTCCTGACAAAGCACTACCTGATCTTAAACCAGTCTCTGTCAGATCACTGGGAATCTGAAATTTCCTTGATTTAGGTCTTGCTACTCTATCTGATCCACCACAGTGTGGACATATATTTAACTTCTTTGGACTTCCTGAGCTTTTGGGAGCTGTAGAAATTGTGCTACTTTCTCTTTCTTCTGCAGTTTGTCTATTTGCTTCACTTATATCTTCACTAGGAGGCAATTGTGAAACTACAGACAAAGGTTGAGCCTCCAAGGATTCAATATCCGGAGACTGATTGGATAATCTTAATGCTTTGCTACACTTTGACAAGGTACTGGATGCTCTTGAATCATTCTCTTCAGCTCCCTCTCCTTTGACATTTTCTGAGACAAATGAAACAGAATCTGACACTCCATCCCAAGGCTTGTAATACTTTGTGGACCTTGAGGAGCCGTTGGAAACAGAAGACATAACACTATCTATCCTTTCCTTGCTTTTTTCTCCTAATTCTTCCTCCTTATCTGCAGGCACCTCTGGTGTGGGGGAGACAGACTTGCTTTGATTTCTAAATTTTTCTGAATGTGTGGAGGAGACAGAGGTCTTGCTTGGGGGTCTGGGGCATAAATGGTTTATAGAAGAAACTGATTTATGTGTTGCAGCAGAGCAATACGATGCGACACTTCTAGCACACTCACAATCCTCAACATTATCACTCTGAGACCATAAAGATGCCTGTGATACACTTGGTGGAAGTTCATCATCCTCGTCATCATCCTGATCTTCTTTGAATTCCTCCAAGATCTTGGAGGAGTTACTAATTGTGGACACAGGCCTCTCCTCTGAGACCTGTGTTATTTTAACACTGACCTGATCCTTCTGTGAGCACCTAGATGTCAGAGAAGCAACACTATTAGACCTGGTGTCAACATTTTCTGGACTCTCACACTTTTCTTCAGTGGATGCTTTGTTTGCAGTCAAAGCACAGACCTCACTGCGGCTACAGCAACGACTAATGGTGCAGTATTCCACTCTTGTGTCTCCACCCTTGACAGTCTGTTGAAAGCAAGTGGCTTTTTGCACCACATGCTCTGTGTACTCCTCACTGGACCGAGACATCATATGCATGTTGTCTACAGAAGCCTTTTTGCAAACAATTTTTTGAGAGGATGCACTTGAACTGGATGAATGAATATTTCTCACTGCTCCCAAGTCCCCATGCAATGGGTTCTTCCAGATATCATACCCTTGGCAGTGGTTACAGCAGTGCTGACAATGAGTCTCTTCAAAATGCCTTGGTTGCTGTTTAGTTTTATAGGTCTCCTCAGTGTCACATGGAGCACTGAATTCTGGATCTGAAATACTTTCAGATTTAACATGCTGTAGATAATGGGAGTCTTCCTTCTCCAAAGAGCTGTCATTGACAGTTCCCACAGACTTCTTAATCTCAGTGGACCACTGAAGTGTCTCATCGCTAAGGAGACGAAAACGCACTTTCATCTCTACTGACAGGCTCCCATCTTTGTTAACAAGCACTCTTTTCTCAATGTCATCATTCATCAGGCTTTCTTTTGCATGTGGACAGGTTCCAAAACAGTCAGTGTTGCTTGGAGTCACGTTCATTCCATTGGCGTATGACTTCTCTGATGACAGTGAAAATCGAGTTGACCTGTTGCTGGAATCCGATCTTGGATGGATGATGCTTTTCTTTGTTTCAAGTCCAAAATTGACTGTTGGTGGTATTTATAGAAGTAAGAATAGAAATCTCATTAAGGTAAGTTGTTCCCACAGACATAAAGATGAACATAGATTTTTGTAACAACGAAGATTGCTTTGATTAGTACACAAGTAGCAAGTTTGAAATATGCAAAATTTAATTTAAATTTATGCTTGTGCATTTTTACCCATTTTTACATTTTCATATAAATACATTTTATTACGTTTTATATATTGATATATGTATTACTTTAAAGCACATAGAAAACCAAACGCATTTTACACCACATTACAAATGACATTTCATTTTTAATGCTGCAGACGCCTACCATTTTTCTTGCGGTCATGGCCCTCACTGCAGACAGAGGACCTGGACCATGAAGCCAGGCCTGGGAGCTTCTCATCTGAGCTTTTCCTCACACTCTCCATCTGCAGTGGACGAAAAGGCTCACGGCCCACACACACCAGCACGCTGGGGCACTGCGTGAGGCTCTGGATGCTATCAATCTGGAACAGATAAAGCTCTTGTTGTACACGGTTGTTGCCTGGATAACTGCTTTTAAATAATGAAAAATGAAAATACGGTTATAATCTTTAGCGTATAGTATTCACAACTACTGCTAAATTATTTTTAAAAAAGGAACATGCAGTGAAATAGGGATTTCTGTTATTGCTTGTTTTAATAACAAAAATTTGACATGCAGCATTTGACCTAGTGATTCAAGTGGTATAATTTGAGCATTTCTTCATAAGCAACTTGCTCAATGGTACTGTGGCTTTAAAAGAGAGTCAGGCTTAAACTAGAAACCTTCACACTGCAAGGAAAAGTAAGTCCCATCTTGGATGATCAGAATCTCTCTGCATTCAGTAGCAGGCGTGAAAGGTCAAGTGACCCCTTAACAGGGATAAAAATACATCCCTTATACTGGACGACACATTAGGAAATCCAGTATGTTAGCAATCACTGAGTTTTCTGCTAAGAAATAATGTTGACTTTTTAATGACAATGGTGGGAAACTCGTTGAAATGTCAGTTACCTTCTCAAATTTATAACAACTTATGGATAAATTACCACCAATGCTTCAGTATAAAGTATATAAGGATATTCTGGACAGATATTTGCTAATCATTAATAAATATGGGACACAGCCAGACATATGATGCTGATACTAGAGTAGGGCAAGCCTGTTTCATAACATAAGTATAACAGGTAAAGTTGATATAAAATGTCGCAGCACTGTAAATGACATAAAAAACTGTCTATGCAAACATAATGTTGCCGGGCTATATTAATTTAAGCATGGCGCAACAGGTTGTGTTTCCCAAAACATACAATAAAAATAAACAATGTTATTCCAAATGTACTGCAGTGTAAATAAATACACCGACTTCCTAATTTCATTATTACTACAAAATACATGTCTGGTAATGTTTAAGAAGCATTGCATTATATAAGTATTGCCAGCCAGAAGACCTGTAGTACAGCTACCAGACGTAAGAAGAAAAAAGACATCCTTCCACTTATGATTAATAATTAACAAATTGACTAAATATGTCTGACTTTCAGAAAACCAACAAAAGGGACGTGTTAATGTAACATCCTCCCACACACAGTCTAACAAATACATTGGAAGGTAATTGAACTGCCATGGATTCACAGCAAGCAGAGTTCCTAACACCATCAACCCAGCGTGGAGTACTTAGAGAAAATAATGTGCAAACATTTATTCTGCACACTCATTGAATGCGTCTTTTTTTGTCTCTTGGACCCCTCTCTGAAGCACAACATGCCAGCTCAGGAAAAACAAACATTCTCAATTTGGTGGATGCCGGTTGCATAGCATGACGTAACACACTCAGAGAGAGATCTTTGCCCCATCCCACCTGAGGTTCTATATGAGTCCAGCTGACCATAAATAAGAAACAATCTAACCTACTGCAGAGAAAACACACCTTCGCTGAAAAATGAGAGACAAACCAGGGTTTCAAACCAAGTCCGAATTAACCGTTGCAACCGCAGAAAGAATATAGTGATTCACTACACAATTCTCCAGATGCCATTGCTTATATGTTTTTTTTCTTTCTGCCACCCATGAAGCAAAATATTTTGTAATGCCTAAATATACCACTTTGTCCATTAATATACTGGAGCCACGAAAATGCTTGTCTATTATTGGCTTTTGTTTTACTTTGCTTGTTATATTTCAAGTTCCCTTGCTTTGTACTTGTAGATAACAATCCAATGAAAATTTCGGTCTAACTTTAAAAAAGGTGCATAAGACTAGAACACTGCCATCAGTGTTTCCCTAGTGACATCGATTCCATTTTAAGGCACCAGTGGCCAAAAGTGGCTCTTAAGTAAAGCAGTCTTACTTAATATTCACCAAGGAAGTGTTTGCTTTTATTCAATTATTGTTGTGAGTATGCTTTTCAAATGGCTATGATGCCATCTTTAAAAACAAGCTAAGAACCTAAGGTTACACTTTTCTAGATAGTATATCTAGAGGTACTACTAACAGATTTTTCTATTTATTCACTGTAGACATTATCTGTAACTAATATTTTGTAGCAGTAGTAGGTTTAAAAGTATATCATAGCATTCTAAATAACATCCGTAAGTGCTTAATATAATTTACATTAATGACATTTAAAACAATCATGCATCATGGAAAAATTTTGCTAAACTCTTAACTTCAGCACTAAGTAATTACGATGTGAAAGCTAACGGCCAATTTTACTAATTCAAACAGTTTATTCCATTTTGAAAGGTAATGGAATTAAATTTTGGCAGATTCAGAAAAGCATTCATCTACAAATGGAGGCTCACCTTACGGCCCTCTAACGTGTACAGCTTTCTAACGTGGCACTGCATCAGCTCCGAGATCTCTTCCATGAAGACCCTGAGGCTGCGGGCGGTCCTCTTGCTCAGAATAATGGACCTCCTCACTGCAGGATCACTGTTCTTGACCAAGACAATCCGCTTAGGATGTCGAGGGTAACGGTGGCTCGAGTGGGTAGTGGGTGCTTCCTCCGGCCGAGAGGGCTTTCTGCGGATGTTGTGCAGGTGGCTATGGTGCCAAACGGTAGGCCTCTTTCTAGCCGCATCGATGTTGACAGGCTTGACGTGACGGCGATCTGAACAGAGGTAGCATCCTCCGTCCTCCAGCTGCTCCAGATGGCTAATGCTGTGGGTGCCATGAGGGGTGGTGATGGTGCGCACCCCAAAAGGCAGGGACACCCTCTGGGAAAGGTCATCCAGGAGAGCATCAAAAGACTTGAAGCTGCGTTTGTGGATGGCCATCCTGACCCCACCGAATTGGCTGTCCCCGCTCTTGAAGAAGGTGACTCTCTTGGCTGGCACGGCCCCTGTCACATTGGAGGAGGAGCGGGTCTGCTGGGGCGTCTCATTTTTAAACTGGATGACCAGGTCCGGGTTGCCCACTGGAACTGCATGCATTCTTCACGCTCACTTGACCCTGAGGGAGAGAGGCCACATTCACGTTAACTTCCTCAGCCACCAACTGGAAAGACATAAATATTCACTGAAGAACTCATATAGTCATCCTGAAGACCCATATTTGCAGGAAATGTAGAATAAGATGATAAAATAAAAGATTTTGCACGTTTGTGAGTCTTTGCAGTAAAATCTACAAAATTAAATACAATTTTTGTCACCACTGCCCGTCTAGAGTAAACCTCATCATGTCCTCTGGCAGAGTTTACCTTCACGAGAACTAGAAGACAAAAGCAACACTTATCTACACCCACTTGGATCTCTGCATGAGGAAAAGCTGTTGCTAAGCCTGTTACTAGGGAGACGAAGGCACTTTACCAGGATATTGCATGCGGCTGTTGAGAATGTGTCTGCTGTCAGAGCTCTGCTTTATAGTCTTTGTTAACTGCATTCATTTAGTTAAGATTTTGTTAAACTTGGGCTTGTGTGGTTTATCAAGACAAAAAATTACAAATGATTTTAACAGTATCGTTTAAACCTACTCTAAAATTGAATCAATTTGATTTTGCCCACTTCAACAATGTCTATTTAGTGCTTTTTCTATTTGTGCAAAGCTGTATTTAAAATTTGGAAATGTAATATTTCTTAACATTGATAACATGAAAAAAAAACTAACTTAAAAGGTGTGTGCAAAAATCATGTAATCTTACGAGCAATTTGTTCAGCATTATGCCCAACAGCAGGAACATATAGTTAGTTGATACATAGCATGGTAATAAAGACACACAACTTAAAGAGCTACAAGTTGTCTCGAGATGGACCTTAGCAAAAGAATACAAGTTTATTAAAAATGTCTTATCCAAGCATTGATCTAAACCATATTAAATCACTGAATGCTCCCTGTTTTCAGAACGTCTGTTATTGAGGAGCAGGAGCCAAACTGAATGTCAGACTAATTTCACAAACACAAGGGCACCGTTCTACTCCTGACCAGCCATTGTCTTTTGCTCTTATGTTCAAATTCTACAAGGTGTGTAAGAACTGTTATTATTAAATCAGATCAGATTACTTCTTTTTAATGAACGGATTTTTATAAGCCCTCTAGACGATTTGCCTGAATAAATAAGATGCGTTACAGATTAAGTCCAACAATTTGCATGCAGTAAAAGCAGACAATAGTGGCACCTGCAAAAAAGTTCGTAGGTTATGTCTAAACATCTCTCAGCTGATCTAGTTTTGAGCTTGGATTTTATAAGGCAGTGCAACATTTTTAATGCAGAACATCATTCATTAATTTTAAACAAAAACTGTATGAAGTTCTACATTAGAGGATGGAAGTCCAAAACATTTATAGATATTTCTTTTTGGCATACATTAATACAGAGTACTGTGCATTAGTTTCACACTAACAGGAGCAACCTAAAATCCCATATAAATACATTCTTTTAATGCAAGTAAAAAAAGCAGTTACTGACTGATTTCACCAAAACACACTTGAAGAGCTTCTAAATTGTAAAAGGTTTTCTCTTAGTTTTCAAAGTTCATGTCACCACTTGTCAGTAGCCTGACAAGCCTACTGCACCTGTTACATCGTTCTTCTTACAGACTCTTAGTACAATAGGCAACCAACAGTGTATATTATTATTATTATTATTACATATTCACACTAAATCTACAATTTGCATTAACCTGTACAGATTCTAAACTAGCTTCCATGCATCAAAAGTACTCACTCTGTTAGAAGACATGTTCTGTTTTGATGAGAACACCCCAAAAACAATGTATATTTCTGTTAAGCAGAGCAGCTGACAGGCCAATAAGTGCAGTTGTATCCTATGCCTCCAAATGTGACCAAAGTGCTTGAGAACTGTGAGCAGCTAGATGTTGGCTCAAGAGGCATCCTCCTAAAGGTATCAGGCCTAATCAGGTCCTTTGGAGGCTAAGGATAGAAGAAAAATCCTCCTTAATCACCATGAGATTTCAATGAAATCTGGAGGGTGCCCTGGACGTGGAACTGTAACTCTGTGATGGAGCACAGAAACTAAAACAACTGATACTCAGACTGAGTTAATGAGATGCTGCTGGTGCAGAATATTTTTTCAGAACTTCAATCAGATTATTTCTTGAAGCCAAATGCATACAATTACATGAATTAATTATTACATCTGGGAGAGTTCTAAGAAGCGCAAGCTTTAAATATATAGCTTACAGCTTCGTCTGCAGGCTAATGTGAGGGATTAAAATGGCTAAATTGAGGCCTGCAGAAAGTAACTGTGCATGTGCAAGAGTCAGACTTTGATTTATAAAACAACAAGTTTGTCATAAATGCAAGCCATGCCTTTATAAAATAACTTTTTTAAAAGTAGCACCTATTAGGGTTTTCTTTGCTTTTACTTTAAAGGAAACTACTTTAAAAGAATGATGAAATGACATTTAACTAAAACAGTGCTTCCTGAATGGTTTTCAGTACTACTTTAAAACAGTTACTGTGACTAGCATTCCCATTATGAAACTAAGTCAGAAAGTACACCCAGTTAAATAATGACTTATGTACAAGTTCACATCTATAGGAGGTGGATTAATTGTTCTTTATCTGTCAGGATGTCAGTTTGCTTTAATCCTTGAAAAGCCTGCGGATCCTTCAGAGTCAAATGACTTGGCACCAATTCCTGCAGGAGATGACCTCTCAAAGATGTTGACATGGGTATGTCAAAGCACTGGCCATGCTGAATGTTCTCACAATGTTCTCTCCCTCCTAACCCACAGTCAATGTTTCTTATGCAGCCTATCAAAAAAGTTAAAAACCTATAGTGGGTCTAGACCGATTATTAGTGAGCAACATTGTCAACCCAAATAGCTTCACCTTTCAAATACTTAAGCAAAGTCTATACTACTTTATTTTAGATTCTTTTTAGATTTTTTAGATACTTCTACTTAGTTTATAGCATTCCTAATTCAAGGTCCTCATTTTTTTTAAAGGCCCAAGTTATAGTTGAAAACTTAAAAGCTCAAATATTTATTCACTGTGATAGCTCAGCAGTCACTTTTCTCCTGGAAATTATACAATAGGTAATTATGTGATTCCTTTTTAGGTTATATTTTTCATTGATAGATCCATATATCCATCCATTCATTTCCAAAGTCCTCATCCTGAAAACAAGCTAAGTAGGACAGACTTGACTTAGCTTGACTTGACAACCTCAAACTCCTACAGGACCCCAACCATTGCCAGTCCATCCTGCAGTGTCTCACTAGACACCATAATGGGCACTGTGAACGTGTGTCCAGCTATTGCAGAACAATACAAATCATGTAGGAAGGGTTGAGTGAATGGTGGTCGTTGCTCTTCAGCCCTATCTATGGCTGACTCAGCTATTAAGAGGCCAAACAAATTCATTTCTGAAGCTGTGAGTTTAAGAAAATAGAAATACTTATAACAATTTTGGGAGTTCGAACGCCTTGTCAAGAATCATCTCACATAAAAAAAGAATTAACAAAATAATTTAGAGGATGAGGTGAGACCGTGTCATACGTGACTTCGTCTAGCAACACGACAGGGTAGTGAGATGGTGGGAAAGGCTTCAAACATTCTTATCTTATGAGGAGGTGATGAGTAGTAGGCAATGACTGATACAGTGGTGAAAAACACCACCAAGAGGGCAGTTTGAGATCAGTAGGGCGAAAGACCAGGTCTTACACAGGGCTCCATTTGTGCTGCCAACTGGGGTTAAATAAGGTCAAATGCTCTATAAAAAGAGAACACTTACTTAAAATGACTGTCTAGGAGATAAAATGTTCTTTGAATTTTTAGAGGTTTCTTAGAATTCTTAGAAGTTTTATTTAGTGCACTAAAACTCAAATGATAAAAACAGCCTGACTTTTCTGGCAGGTAGCAATAACTAGTGATCTCTAACCACCCCTTCATGGACAGACAACTAACTTCTCTCCCTCAGCAAATTTCTAAATAACTGTAAGGTTCCCAAACTAAACTAGTACTTCCATAGCCTGTAAAACAAGACTGTAACAGTGTCCCCTTTGCAAGTCTTAAACATCTGGAAAAAAAACCTGCAGTGATTTACAGCAGTTAACATTTTCTGAAAGCCTGTTCTCTAAGGAAGTTCACTTTAGATTTTTTCTACTCTTTTCTATCTTTAATGAAGTCACAAACAAGTTGGATTTGAAATTTAAATTATGTACAAGAATAAAAGTTGGTCCTTGAGAAAAAAATGTAAAGTATTAATTAGTTGATAAATGTACTTATATTTCAATATTTACAGTTCCAAAAAAAAATCACAAATATAATTTAAACGTTGTATAAATTACATAAAAAAGTAATTTAATTCTTCCATCAAATGTTAACTAATTTTAATTTTACAATGTAAAAGTGTGCGCATATATGTATATGTATATATGTCAGATAAGTATTATGATTAACTTCCAAAAACTGACAAATAAAGATTCAGTGAACATTATAATACTGTACTGGAGAAAAGGGTAATTCAGTCAAAAAATCGGAGGCAAACAACTGAAGCATTCCAGTCATTCCAGGTTGACATGACATGGAAACAGTAGGTAACAAATACATACAAATTCAGACTTTGGCAGCAGTTCTGACTGACAACTAAAATGCTTAGTCAACAGTGCAGTGGCCGCCCCTCTACTGTGAGGACTAATCTTGCTGTATGAGTGTGTGGGTCCTGATATAATCAGCTTGGGAGGGGGCAGGGCGGGAACCGGGGGGGGGCTTTAACTGTGAGTCACACACTGCGACAATAAGCTCTGCCGACTCCCAGGTGGAAACTGCCAGGCGTGGGCTCCGCCGGGGCCTCCAGGTGGAAGTACATGACAAACAGGCATTTTGTTCCTCACTCAGGAAAGCAATGAGGTACAATGGAGGCCTATCAGGCATTAATAGTACTGAAACAAACTGGACACATTTTATTTCGAAAAACCAAGTTAAACAAGAGGTATGCTAGACCATTATGATTTCATTTCAACTCCGTGTAGTGGATGAATGTTGAAGATTCACTCTTGTTCGTGTAGAACAACAGAGCCATGAGAAAATCATTCTAAAATGTTGACATAGCCAAAACACAGGCACTTACTCTCATCTCATGTCAATATTTTATGCTTTGTGCTTCATATTTAAACAAAACTACTTGTTACAGTTATTTTTAAGCAATTTTTGACAAAAAAAACAATAAATGTAGCATCAAAGAGATGGTGGAGGACTATGGCTTTATCGTAAGATAAAAGATAAGACGCACATGGACTCATATCTAAATCAATGGTTTTGAGAATTCTAAACATCACATTTGCCACCAAAAATCGATTAACAAGATTACATTAAATTACTTTGTCGCAAAGAAATATGTGAAATATTCCTAAAGGGCCATAAAAATCATGCAGAGTAACATCTCTGGTTTACTGTCAAAAGCTGTCTAATGATGTCTAAAGTTTCCCAACCCAGCAAATTTGAGGTTTTTGAAATGAGAAACAGATAAAACGGCATCAATGATGTAGGATGATCACTGTTATCATATAAAAATTATTAAGTCCTGACAGTGGAAATAACAAATTCCATCACATACAGACATTGTATTATATATAAATATTTATGTGTACAGTGATGATGTTGTGGATCAACTGTTATACCACAAGTCAACATACCAGCTCACCAGAGTGCACACATTCATAATCGAGAATATATAATCCTCTCACATTTCCATGTTCTACTCTGGCAAAAACAATAACCCAAGCTGACCTGTAGATATGGCCTTGTACACAATATCATTTAGAAATAAATAAATAAATAATATTCACCTCGCTTGAATTTATTTTAAGACTCACCAGTTCACCTTGCTAGGATAAGATGCATTTTAGCAGAACTCCAAAACTCCTGAACTGCTTGTCGCCTGATAGCACCCCCTCTGTGTAGGACTGGTGAGCAGAAATCCAGGCCAAGCTCAGATTTGCATCCAGCAGCTCCTCTGGGCGTCCCACAAATGTTTACCACAAAAACAAGCAGCTCCTTTACCCATGAAAGTGAGTTTGAGTCTCACCTGCTTCACCGTATCTCCATTTTCATCAGGCCTGTTACAGCCCAGAAAGCTGCACTGAGGAACAGTGCAAAACTGGCCTTCTGTGTCGGCCTTAGTCACCGAGTTGGTCCGATTATTAACTCAATTGTCCATACGTACAGAAGGAATGGGATTGATATGAAAGAGGATTACTCTGGTCTGCACCATCTGTAGAAACAGAGCTTAGTTGCTTACGTTGACTAAAGCCACAGGGTGGCATCTCAGCACAGAGTGCAAGAAGTCTGGCATACAAGAAACTCCAAGAAATGGCAAGTTAGATGAATTTTTAAAAGTTATGTGAGGTTTTTTTGTTGGGTTTCTAGAAAAAAGTTGCCAGAAAAAGATGAAATAAAAGCAAAGCTTTTAAGAGTAAAATCTAAAAAATGCTAAAGGAACAGCTCTCTGGGAATGGAAAAAGACATGTCGCATTTGTTAATCAAAGTAAGAAACTTGGCAGATGTGCGCAACAGTCCTTCATTGCGTTAAGTTTCCAGTGCTTGAGTCTCTCAAAAAGATTCTGAAATGGAACAGAATGCAAAAAAACAGCATTGCTGGTCACTCTGCAAATATGACATTCAGATTTTCCTGGATTTTAGACAAAAACCAAATTCTGGAGTTCCTGCTTACCTGGAAATGGGCAGTCTTGTGGTTAAGGTACTGTGGTCACAAGGCTGCAGGTGCAGATTCCAGGTGTAGCCACAGTGCTGAGTCCTTCAAAGAAGTATACAACCAGATAGGACAGTATGCACCTTAATCAGACTTCTAAATAATCTAATCTTTGAAAGATTCAGAATATATGTCCTTATATCAATGTGAATGCAGTGTGACATTACAAAGTAGTTAGCAGAGAAAGATATATAAGCCAGAGAAAATTCCATGAGGATAAAACAGTAGAGGTGCAACAACAACGACGACAGAAGACACTGGAATAACACAGGAATATAAAAGTGCGAGTAAAATGTATGCAAATGAACACAGGCAAACAAAGAATCAAACAAACAAACGTGGTACAAACAGCTTGATGTCACTTAGACAATAGTGATGTAAGGTTTTTATTTTCAAAAAAGTTTACATAAATATGCTTAAAATAAATACAAAAATACACATTGAAGCATTCCACAGAAAGACATCAAATCACTTACTGTTAGGTTTTTTCTTTAATAGCTTAAGTAAAAAAACAATATGGAACAGGACTTCATCTAAAAACTCCCACAACGAGAGGAATGAAGAAATATCTCCTTGTGTCCTGCCTCAATTCTTTTATACAATCTTAACTTAGTCAATATGAACCTTATTTACAAACCAGATTAAAGGACAGTTGCAACTTCATCTGTTTTAATTATGAATTATTGTTTTCTTAAATGAATGTTCAGTACCTTGTGAGGGTTATGCAAATTTACAAATGATGATAATGTGTCCTTCTGCTGTGGCTTCTACATAATTTCCTCAGCCAACTATAACCATCATGAATCATGAAAATGAACCTGTTAAATGTATGTATGAAAATTACTAAAATGAATGTATATATGAAACAGAGACAATATTTAGACAAAGGCATCAACCAAATAAACAATAACCAAACATCATCATCAACAACAATAATAATAATTATTATTATTAGAAGAACAACAAGAGTTCAACTTCTTTTTCTATAAATCATATATGATAATGTATAATAATAATTTCACCGTTTTCATCACTCTTCCAGTTTTTTTAAAATACATACTGTATATTAAATATGTATAAATAATGGATATATAACGAAATAAAGGTTTACATGACAGAAATACATTGTTTAGGCTAAAAAAAATGCGCACTCTACTATTTTATTATCTTTTTTGAATATTATATTTATTTATATTTTTAGATTTTCATATTCAATAAATTGTCAAAAAAGGAGTTTGTCAGAAGTGGGATTCGAACCCACGCCTCCAGGGGAGACTGCGACCTGAACGCAGCGCCTTAGACCGCTCGGCCATCCTGACTGTTCTGGCACTCGTGTTCCAAACTCTGTCTCTGTTCTGATCACTGTAACTACTGGCTCCTCTTGGAGAAAGAAGAATTATACCATTTCTTTAAGCAGTAAACCATAAAATAAAAACAGGAAAAAAGAAAAAAAAAAAAGCACCAACATTTTCATGCACGCCGTTACCGCGGCCTAAGCACCCGCCGTCCCCAGAGACACAGACGGAGTGGCTCGTGACGCCGGCCTCGCGGAACACAACACAAACGCAACAAACAAACAACCGAACGAACATTAAACCTCATGCGCACCACAGCTGCATAAAACTAACCTTTTTGTATGTTATATTTATTGTGAAGCGCTCAGCAAACAAACAAACAAACAAAAAAAAATCCATCACGTTAGCGGGCTAAGGAATACATTTGCCAGCAAACATGACTCAGTCAGCCTTACAGTTAGCTGCTACGGGATCGGTTAGGGTCGCTGACAACTATATATTTTGAAATAATACGATGTGAATGAAAAAGAAATATAAAGTGAGACTAAAACGCAACAAGTTGGCGAGCGTGATAACGTCCGCGGTGTAGCTACCAGTGCGGAGAGGCTGCTGGGATCGCGCATCCCCACCGAGAAGAAGGTGCCAAGGAGTCGAACCAACAGCCCTCAACCGTCCACCTCGTTCCCTTCCGTCCTGGGGAAAGCAGAAGGACATATTCTTCCACTTACACCCGAGCGGTGCCGTCCGCCAGCAGCGCCTCCACTCCCATCATGTCAACCCTGAGGAGCAAATCCATCGCCTACATTATCCCATCTCCTGGATTACCTCCACGCACGACCTCAGGTTCAAACCCTTTCTGCCAACTGCGAAGAAGTGACACATGCTTCTTCGTATAATAACATTTAAAATGAAAACTATGTGTGACTGCAAGAGGACTAAACGTACTGGCACGATAAAAGAGCGTAGAAGCTTTTTGGTCCATGATAGCCATGTTTAGTTGAGATGTTGAAGAGGAGACATCCCCCATTCTTCAGAAGGTAACATGGTGATTAGAGCTGGAAGGTCCTGGATTTGAGTCCCTGCTCTTGTTTTACTCCAAGATGCTCCAGAAAAAAACTGTGCAGGTAAATAGGTATGTTAACATCAAATCTGTACTGTATCTGAAACAGTAAGTTTCCTTGGACAAAGGTGTCAGCCATATCAATCACTTAAAACTTTACTATGATTAATTTTCTCTCTTTATGAAGCACATTGAGCTGCAATCTTGTGTGAAATGATGTCCATTCATTTTTTTAACCACTTGTCTTGATCAGGGTCACAGCAGTCCGGAGTCCATCCTGGATTCGCTTGGTGCTGAGCTAGGAGACTGTAGCCTGGATGGGACAGCAGTCCATCACAGGTAGGCCACATACACATTATGGGTAATTTACAGTGATTATTAAAACATGTCTTTGGACTGTGGGAGAAAACCATTCAAATACCAAACAGATTGATTCAAACCCACACCTGAGCAGCCCTGGTGGTGTGATAGCACTACCCATTGTGCTACCCAGGTGCTGTGTAAAGTTTCTAATTATTATCAGTAATAATAAATAGCTTTACATAACACCTCTATATTGGAACTATGGACTAAGTCCTAACTCTTTACCCTCTCAATACATGTAAATACTATATGTTTGTGGAGAGTTGCAGAATGACTGATCACAACACCACTTAAACTTTATATGCCTTGAAACATGTGAGCGATATATTTCCAGCCTCTCTGGATTTATTACCAGTCCTCTGTGATCAGCCTCTTACTCTTCTGACCATGTTTATAGATACCGGATGCTTAAGCATTAATGTTTGTTGGGTTATGCACTTTTGCTCAACATTGTTCTTTGATGACAATATCCACGTTTATTTTACGCCACATTCAAACCACCTTCTAGATAGTTCCTTGACACACAAGCAATTTCTCCAAACTTTGTGCCAGATGCATTCAGAGACACTGAGGTGCTCTCCTTTTCATTATGGCCAGAGGTTCACACCCCAGATATGTGCCCAAGAGCTTTGCATACTGTCACTTACAATTTTTGTCCGTTTTTTTTTCTTCCTACAGAAGCCACTACTGATTTCTCAATAAGTATGAAGTTTTTTTCTAAGGGTTCAGAGATTTTCTCATTGTGATTTTGCATCTCTTCTCTTGAGTGAGAGCCTTGTGTACCTTTCAGCATGATG
The DNA here is from genome assembly GCA_900497675.1 of Arapaima gigas. NCBI lineage: Eukaryota > Metazoa > Chordata > Actinopteri > Osteoglossiformes > Osteoglossidae > Arapaima > Arapaima gigas. The sequence goes on along the minus strand of UFQX01000589.1, from coordinate 218,438 downwards.
CTGCCCCCAAGATGGCTCTTGCAAAGCCCCTCAGTGCTCTGAGTGGGACTAACATCACAGGACAACCAAGCAGGAGATCCAGGTGGTGCTCTATCAGACTTTTTTCATAAATGAAGCTTTCATTAGTCAAATTCAAAAATAGATTAATAATTCAAAAAAAAAAACACAACCTTTCAAACATTACAGACTCGAGTGGGTGTAGTGTACAACAGATTCTCCTACTAGTTTTCCTCAGTTACCGTGTAGATCCTTAATGTTTGTTCTGTTTTCCCATTGTATTAAACATTTAGCAAAGTTGATTAAATGGTCAACACCACTTAATATGCTTGTTTTCTTCCTATCTTCAACATTGTCTAATAGCGTAAAGATATCATGCACACCATCCAATGTGTCCTCATCATATAATGTTAGCATCTAGCTTGGTTTTGGGTCCTGTCTTGAATGAAATTTCTACACTTTTTCGAGTTGATGGCTCTTCAGTCATTGTGCTGAAACTTGTGTGGAAATTTCATTTTATAAAGTTAACATGCACAAAGTATCCAGTGATGTGGGGGTGGAGTAGTTAAGACCACCGCCTTGATGTCAAAGAATCTCAGGTTTGTAATTTCTACTCCCACTGCAGTCCTATGGAAAAAGGTGCTTACCCTGAATGAAGGTGGCTTCACGAATAGTATAGATTTAATCAATAGTTTTTTTTTATGTCTGTAACTGAGTGGCTCTTATATAAATTTCACGACATTCGAAACACTTTTTCTGAATGTCTTCAGAGTACCTTTTTTGTGTTTTCAGTATCCAAAATCTCGAATATCAAAAAATCTGTTTTAGAAAAATAAGACGATATATTTCAAGCATAGTTCACGATTTCTGTGACGTCTTGTCAAAGGATAACTCATCTGAAATTATAGTAGTAAAATGTGTTACTTTTATGTAAACTGCTTCCAATGTCCACTATTTGGCTACAGCCTTAATTTTTAGGTCAGCTGCCTCCGAATAATTGACCAAACTCCATCCAGCCTTTTATGGCGATTAGAGGCTTAGTAAACATATGTTCCTTCATGTCAAGCAGACTGCTGAGTAGTTGTGAACTTACCTGACCTCATGACAAATCTTTGGTGCAGCTGTTCTGAAGGCCAACCTTCAGGTAATCATTGCTTTATTCACGGGGACCCAAGAGTCACTTAGAGATGGCCGCTGTTTGTTTGCCTTTGGACGTGGTAGCTTTGGAAGAAGGAAATAGGAAGCATTACAGACAGACCGACGCTGCGGAACTCCCTGAAACTAATCCAGATGGTGTTTAGAAAAAAAGAGCGGCACGTATGCTCAGTTCAGGAACAGAATAGGTGGACATGTCCATACAGCTCATCTATATAGACAGATTGAACCATTAACTAACATCAAATGGCTGTAGTTCTGTTATGTTTCATGTGCATTTTCTGCAATTTAAGTTGTTTTAACAGTTGTGTTTTTACTGATAAATATATAGCTTAAAATTAATGAATTAAAAGGATTCCAACATTTCATTGCATCATTCTATGTCAAGCTGCAATGGACTGGTGTCCCATTCAGGATGTAGCATTTACAGCCTGAGGTTCAGTGACTCTGGATAGGCTCTGAACCACTGCAACTCTGACCAGGATAAATGGGTTAATGACGATGAATGAATAGATTTTCTTTCAATTTAACAATTTTTCTGTGCATTTTTTCAGATTTTTGCTGACCTCTAAGGTGCAACCAAACCTGCTGTTTAATAGTTTGATCAAAACATAATACTGAATTTACATTAAACAACTGTCTACAGATGATAGCTTCTTGGCCACATTTGCTAATGTTACTTTAGGATACAAAGATATTAGCAAGGTTGTAGCTGTGTCCCTTTATGGTGTCCCAACCCCAGGCGGTGGAAGGACTGACACATTCCTTAGTGCTGGCTCATGAGTAGGTGATGATGGAGATTGTTCTGAACAAAGCCCACGTCATAGTGGTGGTGCTGGAACAAATGATGCTGTCTGGTGGGCTGCTCTCCAGTTGGTACTCCAGAGGTACTGCTCTGACAAAAACTCCACTTCCCCCAACACGAATACAGCATACTGTATTTCACAGATATATTTAGAATCTATGAAGTAAATTTGTAATGTTTTTGATTAATCAAAATGTTGCTTCATTCTTAAATAATTAAGATATAGCGTGTGATATGTCTACATCACAGACTCTGAGTTAAACAAAAGGCTGATATTATATGTACTGTATACACACACGCACGCACACACAGAAGTGGCTGAAAGTATTGTTACCGTTCCACTTTTTCCATAATACTCAGTTCTGAATGAGATTTCTACACTTCACTGGTAGTTTGGCTCACTCTTCCTGAGCAAAATGGGAACTTCTCCCAGCTATGGGATTCGGATCAGGATTCATAGCAGGCCACTTCAGAATGGTCCAGTATGTTCTCCTCATCCATTCTGGGTGCTTTTTGATGTATATTTTGGTCATTATCCTGCTGGAGGACCCATAACCTGAGACTGAGACATAGCTTTCTGAAATTGGGCTGTACATTTCACTCCAAGGTGCCTGGATAATCTTCTGATTTCATTGTGTCTTGCACAGATTCAAGGCACGCAGTGCCAGAGGCAACAAAGCAACCTCAAAACATCATCAAACCTCTTCTATGCACAGTAGGGATGGTGTTTTATTTATTTTGCTTTCTGTGAACATAGCATTGGAGTTATTTACCAAAAAGCTCTGACTTTGTTTCATCTATCCAAAGGATATACTCCCAGAAGGACTGTAGCTTGTTAGCATGCATTCTGTCAAACTCCAGTCAGGCTTTTTTCTGGGTCTTCATGGGTCTTCTACCATGGAGCCCATTTTTCATTAAGACAGCGACCGGTGGTGCGACTTAGAGCTCTTACACCTTGAGTTTGAAGGCCAACTTGGATCTGTTTTGATATTTTCCTTGATTCTTTCTCCACTATTCAATCAATATTTCTTTTCCATCTTGGGTTAATTTTCCTCTTGTGCTCACATCCAGGGATCTTGGCTACAGTTCTATGGGCCTTGAACTTCTTGATAATATTGGCAACAGTGGTCACAGCAGTGATCACAAGCTCTTTGGAGATGGTCTTGTAGCTTTTATGTTGATCATTCTTGACTGTTACCTCCTTTCTAACCACCTCAGACATCTCTCTGCTTTTCCTTCTTTTTTCCATGTTTAGTGTGACACACAGTGACACAAAACCGTAGAGTCAGGACTTTTCTTCATTTGAACTGGCTGAATGAGTAATTATAAGATTGAAGGTACTAAATGAAGGAGAACAGTGTGCTGGAAGTATCACTACAGTTATTTCTTATAACTTCTAAAGGGTTCCAATAACATTGTCCGGGCCATTTTAGAATATCTGTGTAAAATAATCAAGAATTCAGTTCTTTTCAAAACTTTTTTGTTTGTTCCGCTGCAAACCAAAGAAATGCATGTATGGATAACAAATGATCTTTTAATTTCAGTCCTTTTTCAGGAAGAATGGTGTATTATTTCAATAAAATTCCAGGGAACCAATAATTTTGGCCATATCTGTATCTTTACATTTATACAGCCGCTTTCATTGGGTATGCTGTTGTGTCTTCACTCTTCTGGACCTCAGTTGATATTAGAAACTGTTGGAGCCTCTTCGTATATGTATATTTTGTATAAATACAGAAACATCTGTTTGACATTTTGAAGGTATTTATGATGTGCAGTATGTTTAGGTGATGCACAAGACGCCAATAATGCCAGCTGGGTTGCACAAGAAATCAGGTGTGTGCGTGTGTGTGTGTGTGTATATATATATATATATATATATATATATATATATATGTATGTATGTATGTATGTATGTATGTATATGTATACACACACACACACACACACACACACACACACATACACCTGTCTTCAGGACTGTTATGTCCCCTGAGCATGCCTGCAGCCAAAAGACTGGGAAAAACTGGTTGGCTTACAGAAAGCACATCAGTGGATTCTTACGCCTACGTTCCCCCACCCTCAGTTGCTGTAGGTGTGCTTTGTTGGGGAATGTATGGACCGAGTATATAGGCATGACTAAATTGTGAGAAAAACAACTGCAAAAACCATTAAAAATCAGTTCCTGCAAAACTATGGCAGTGCACAGATGCTGATGGCTTCTACCAAAGTGCAAAATGCTGAGGTTATATTTTGCTAGGGCACCTTTCCCCGTCCTTTTTTTTGCCTCTGTGTTTGTATGTGTAAGTGGTGGAACAGTCGAACCCAAACATCCTGATGGAGAGGTTCCCCTTATCAGGCAGGAAACACTGCTCCGTGAGCACATCCTCTTTACAAGAATCACGACTCAACTATTCCCAAAAAAAAGAAAAAAAAAATGCAGGAAGTCCAGCCAGGGACCTGGATTTGTCCAAGCCTCAAAATTCCTTTTATCAACAGTGAGAGAGAAAAAAGACAAATCGTGAACACGTAAACCAGTTAACGGCCATGATTTATTTACTTTGTCCCCGAGATTATGGCAATCTGCATTGGCGAGATAGGACACAGTCCTTACACATAGTTAAAAAAAGAATAGCAATGGCATACTCTTAAAATAAATCTTGGTGAGGAGAGTAAGTTAAAGAATGAGGTATCGCTTAGGTCTTTTACACCAACCTGCTGAAAGTGTGATGGACTGAAACAGTGGAATGGGAAGAAATGTAGCGAGAAATACAGATGTGACATTGTGCCATTCAGTGATTAAAAACAATGTTCACAAGTCCATTGATTTAGGCTTAGCAGAGGCATATGTTAAAAAATTAACACTTCATCAAAAACCTAGAGATTTAAGCCCAAATGTGTTGAGCTTGGGATATAGATCTGAATTTTGAACATTGAATATTTATAATTTTTATGACCACTTTTTTTTTTTTTTCCATTTTTGGAGTATACTGTCAAAGAATTGCAAGTGATATGTTGAAATATGAAGAATGGACTATATTTATGTCCTGTAGTATGAATTCAGTACACTGTCCAAAAAATAACTTTATTAATGTTGTAACCTCTGCTCATTAATAGTCATCCCTGTAGCTGATAAATTACACACTATGGAAGAATGGTACACATATAAAGTCAGAAAAGCTGAATTAAACATATTTGTCGTGATCATTGCCTGAGCAGTTAAACTGAAGAAACTTCAGTAAAGTGAAGAAAGTCCCTTAAAAACAGCTGATTAACAGCCCAACAGTAAAGAAAGTTAACACTAAATTTAGTGAACTCTGCAAACTAAATAACACAAGATTCTCATAATAATCTCTTTTCATAATTACAATTAATTTTTTTTCCACAGCTGTAATTCCTTCTCAGCATAAACACTTTATGCTGAGTGAAATGGTAAAACTTTATTTTATCCTTGATGACTGTGATCCTTTATAAAATACAAGAGGCATTTGCTTTATTTGTAATAAATCTATACAAAACATGTGAGGTATTAGCAACAATATTTATTGATTACCCCAAAACTGCTGCATTTTTTCCAGCTAGATTTTTATTTATTTAAAAGTAAGGGTTTATTTCAATTTAAAATGTAATTAATATTTGGTGAAGGAAACAAAAAGTTTTTCAATATACTGATATTAATCTTGAAAAAGCAGTTTAAATATTAATTTTAAAACAGTTGAGGAAAAACAAAGTTTATAGTCAGAATGAAGACTCACCAGTGAAATTTTACAAATAATAAAAAAAATGAAATAATGACACATCCGTACAATTGTGCCTTGTGATGCTGCTTTTTTTAAAGCATCAAAAATGAATCTTTGAGAAGTTTATAAACGGAAGGATCGGACTTAAGAGATGCTATAGTTATTATAGTAGGCTGCCGTGGCGTCTGCCAGAACTGAAATGATGCTGGTCTCCGAAACACTGCTGGTACAGGATGCAGATGCCGAGGCCACCTGGCTGGTCTCCATGACCACCTGTGCACCTTGCTCAGGTGCTCCCACAGAGGTCAGGTATTGATCAAATTCATCCCGGTTCACCTCTCCCAAGAGCTCTGCCTGGCTCAGCTGGTCCAGGGTCTCCAGGGTGCTGTGCTCTGGTGGAGGTGACATTTGTCCCAAGCGCCTCTGAAGGCCATGGCTCATGGGGGGATACAAGGGGTTGTAGTATGAGAATTGAGCAGAACTGGTGTTTGGGGGAGAGATTAGGGCTGACCCGCTTGGGGGTACTGGTATGTGGTCAAAGTGTGATCCATTGCACTGAGGGGTATAAGATTGCTTCAGGTGGGCATCTGTATGGCAGGCGTGAGGAGATGAGTAGAGGGAGGGCTGGTCCTGGTCCAGAGCATCCAATGGCGACATCTCTGGGGGAGTGGGAAGGCCACAATGGAATGCATCAAAAGTGCTGCTTGAGCTGGACAGGTCCCTGAAACTTGTTATGGAGATGGACTCGCAGGCAGAAGAAAAGGAGCTGTGCTCCTCCTTGTCCAGAGCTGGACGGCTTCCATGAGACTCTCGTATGGCGTTCTGATCCGGGGACATGCCACCAAGTAGCCGCCCGGGGTCCATGCGCTTGCAGAGGCGCTTGATCTGCTTCTTCCGCCGAGGTCGGTATTTGTAGTTGGGGTAGTCCTGCATGTGCTGTACCCGCAGCCTCTCGGCCTCCTCCACATACGGCCTCTTCTGAAGGGCAGTGAGGGACTTCCAGGACTTTCCTGGGAGCAACACAATCAAATCATCATCGTCATCATCATCATACTGTCGTTTTGAATCTCGAAAATATTCAACTTCATACACACAAAAGGCTTTTTTGTTTGTAATGGCACACAAAAAGAAATTGTTTCCAGGTGGAGTAAAAGGAAAAAAATCTTTAACAGGTGCAATACAGTCTGCAGATGATGATAATAATAATAATAATAATAATAATAATAGCTGGATTTTCCAGGATAGAAAATCCAGTGCATATGAATTTCTTATTATTTTGTAATGTTTTATGAGAACTTTAACCATGAGCTTTACCAGCTGAGGAAAACGTCTGCACTACCCTTTACAGTGCCATTCATTTTAATTTCAGTCCTTCTCTTATTATTACAGATACTTCTGTGAAACCAGTTCAAGGAGAAAAAATGAAATAACTGGCTCACTCTGATATAAGATGAAATAGCTCAAAAATACATTTAATTTCAGATTAATTATTGCAATCTCCAAAAGTAAAAATGCTCTTTGAGAACAATCACATCAGATTTATTCTCCTTTTATTCAATATCACCCTGTTTGTAATTATTAAAATATATTCTACGCGGAGAATAAAGAGGCAGTATTAATGTTGGAAGCCTTGCTTTCATTTTTGAGTTAGCAGAAACAATGATTCAATTCAATTAGTCTCCAAAACACTACGTTAAATTTCAAGACCATAGGAAACCCCCAACTGCACTGTTTGTCTGGGCAGGACCCCACAATCTACTGTATGACGGATTACCTGCTGCTTGTTTTCTATACTTCTGTAAATCCAAGTTTTGTCATTTATCATTTATCTGAACAGTGTGCTGTAAATAATAATAATACAATTCTTGGATTCCGTTTGTTTATTGAATTGTATTTATTAGTCTCACCCAACATTTTGCTGAGCTCGGCATTGTGGAGGTCTGGGTTCTGCACCGCCAACCTCTTCCTCTCGTCCTTCGCCCAAACCATGAAGGCGTTCATGGGTCTCCTGATGCGGGGCTCCGCTCTCCGCTCCCCGGGCGCCCTCACCGGGGTTGTCCGCTGTCCATCACAGGGACCGCCGCTTCCCGGGGGGGTCTCGGGGTTGTCCGGCCATGGGGGGTAAACACTGACCATGGCGCTGGCCATCTGACCCAAACCCGTCCTCGTCCAGGCACTTTTTATTTCCTTTATGTCCTTTTTATTTAACCGCACTGTACTGATGTGTTACACAATGTTGTTATACTTGGGAAAAATCCATTGCAACGTTCGGATTCTCCGAGATATTTAGCAACTTCCAATCACATGCTGTCTGTGACCCCCCGCAGGGGGTGTTTTATTGTCTCTGAGCGGCTGGGCTCCGGGGTCGATGTGCAGCGGGCGGCGTGCGGCTCACGCCTCCGACAGCGCGTTTATATATGTGGCGCGTCCGCGGTGGGCGGAGTCGGACCTCCGGAGCCCCGCCTTGTTCCACGAGAACACGTGCTCGCGCGAGCAAACAGATTTAAAGCTCTGTTTTATATTCAATATGAGCACTTTAAATCTGAGCTCCACACACCTGCTTTTCTCTGTGGAGACCATGAGCAGATTGTATAAAAAATGGCTTCTTATAATAATTTAAATGTATCATGTCAGTATTGTTATGGTATTAAAGCTGACTGAAAACCGTTACCTTAAAAAGAGTTTGGCTATAATATTCAATATTTTAAACCACTTTGTTTTAAGTTGTTCGTTGTGAGTTACCAGTATAAAAGTTCTTTGTGTTATTTTAAACTGTTATAGTGTATTTTATGGTTAAAATATTTTTGCGTTAATGTTGTCTCGTTTTGAATCTTATTTTAATAAAGGTTTTATTTTAATATTTTTATATCAGCAAACTTATTCCCTAAAGACATGTTTACAAATATATAAAGAAAACATAATTACTGTTATAGCAAACGCAATAAAAGTTTGTAGAAGAGTAACTGAAGGGAGGCTTGTATTCAGCTCATAATGTAATAAATCTGTTTAATTCAGTATAATTAACAGGTGCAATTATATTTATCATGCTTTACTAGGCAAAAACAGCAAAATTTGAGCCGTGTGATCCTTCCAACCATCCATCCATTACTGTTAGCTGCTTATCCTGAGGAGGGTGATGGCAGTCCGGCACCTATCCTGGAATCACCAGGAGCTATGGTATGAGACAAGCCTCGAATGGGACTTCAGTATATCTCAGGGTGGCCACACACATGCACCCTGTCACACACACAAATGCACACACCATCGGCAATTTAGAGTCTCAAGTCAACCTGGAACACGTCTTTGGACTGTGGGAGGAAACCAGAGTATGAATCGCATTACCTAGATGAAAGATAATAATATAAATATAAAATTATAATATTGACTATAAAAATTTATGGAGCCATTTAATGAAAAATGTCTATAAGATGATCTCGTAAACAGAAGTGGTCAAGTGTAAAAAAAACATCTGCAAACTAGTTTATTGTCTGCAAATTTGGTAGCTGTTAATGTCCAGTCCCTTCAAATATCATAAAATGAAACAAGTTGGACTGGAAATTCTGGGGACACTTTCTGTTACATCAACCATTTGGCATTCCACAGATAGTTTGCAAAGGTGTTGCAGGAATGGCAGGAAATCCGCTGCGAGCTCAGCGACAGGGAGGCCCAGTGACCCTTCCCTCATCCTGTTCTGAGCACTAGCGGCTTCGGCTTCGGCTTCGGCGTGGCCGACAACCTCGGGGCACAAAGTTTTTTTTCATTATTTCAGAATGTCATTTCATTTCATTCTGCAGTGCAATCAAAAGGGAGGCCATGATGTGTGTATATAAGCATCTTTATATGAACGAATATTTTAATAAAGCATCAAACGATAGTTATACTGTGAAGAACTGGCACCCTGTCCAGGGTATAGTTTTATATTGTTGCACCCTACAATTCTTGGATAAGCTGCAGACTGCCATGACCACAACCACAATAAAGCAGTTAATGATAGTGGATGGATGGATATTATTTATGGATAGATGATCATTATTAATTAATTAATTGATTTTTTAAGAAATGCTTTTCATTTATTCATTCTTCTGTTCAAAAAATTTCCAAGATTAGATTTTTTTTTGTTTTACTGAAACCCAATATAATAATAATAACACCCCCATCCACCAATAGATGAACTGATATATTCATGTCTCAGGACCCAAATATAGACCACAATGGTAATTTATGTATAAATAAACAACAGATAACTTGACATTTCTGAGACAAGAAAAGAAAAGGGAATCCTCCCTGGTAACCTCCAGCTGGCCCATAGGCCTATTTTAAACATCCCATCTTATCCAAAAAACTTTGAAGAGTACCCAGGGTCCCCTGCACCCTTGCCCTGAGGCTGCCACACACACCCACTCACACATACACACACACACGCATGCACGTACGCACTCACACCCCCCCCTCCCCCCCTGCTGGCTGGCAGAAGCCAAGGACTCTCCTGCAGACAGGGAGGCTGGGGACTGACGCTTTTGAAGTCTCTAGTGAACAGCTCTGGCCCAGCAGCCGCGACGCTCCCCTCCTCCTTACTCATTCCCAGCGAGACGCTGCAGGAAAGGGATACGGTCCCAGTGCCGCGTGTTGCCCTGAGATAAGGCTCCTTCACAGGCACACTCACGGTTATCAACCCCCCCCCCTTTTTTTCCTGGCCAGGCAAACCAGTATGGGTCGTCCAAGGGGATTAGCGGAAGGAGTGTGGGGACAGGGTCTCACAAGGTAGGAGGGGGCTGTAGGAGCACAGGTACAGCACAGCAAGGAGCTACAGCAAAGCACTTTGCTTTCATTCCAGACTAAACATATTTTTTGCAGGAAAGAGCATGGTCTCACACCCCAAGAATATCAGCATCAAGGCCCAGACAGGACCTTTTGCTACATAGAAGATAACACAAGTGTATCCCCTGTCCAAACAAAAAGTACACAGGAAGTTTAACAAACATGAGCTCTCAGCTAAGTGCATTTTCACAAAACCATGATAAAGTATGGAAGCAAAGCAACATCATTCCTCTTTTTTCAAGCATCTCTTGAATCTCGATGGTCTCGTAACCCTGGAAAATAAATTACAGCAGGGTATTTGGACGGTGTTACTTACAGATGAAATACCACCTATACTGTTCACACTTACACATATATTCACTTCAACTAATTGAAAGTCTGAGATGAGCCCTCTTGTAACAAGATTCAAAGGTATCTGTCAAACTCATTATTATCATAAATTTCATTACTCTCTGTGGAAAAACTTTACATGTCAACAATGCACATATTTGCTTAGGTTATACTTTTATCCAAAGAAACATGCGCAGTGTTGGATGGCATTTTAGATGACTATGTACGTGTAGCCATTTACAGATAAATGGTTTGTGGAAATTAAGTTTAAATGTCTCCCTTGTAAGACAGCACAGTGGCTCAGCAAGTAGCGATGCTGCCTCAAAGCACCTGGACTGTCTGGGTGTGGGTTTAAATCCCACTCAGTCTCTGTGGCGGTTGCATGTTCTCTCTGTGTGAGTTTATTCCCACAGGGCAAAGACTCGTATTTCGGGTCATTTGGTCACTCTAAATTGTCTCTCATGTGTGGTCTGCATATGACATCCTGGCACCCTTTCAGGGTGTAGTTTCATAGTCCAGTGATTCTGGGATAGGCTCCAATCCACCCTGGCCAGAATTCAGCTATTAGCAGTATCTGATGGAGGTATATATATGTCTTGCACTATAATGTTACTGTAAATACCAACTTATTTATCCAAATTTTTATATCTATTTATTTTCCTGTCCTACCAACTATTTCATTTTATCTTGTCCCTTTGCTGTGTCTTTAGTGTATTATGCACCATGGTCCGTGAAGAGCTATAGTTCGCGCTCTCTTCTCCATCTGTATGAGGAAGAATGTCTATAAAGCGAACTTTGAAGGTGATATTGTCACAAAGATGCTGAAACTGTTTTAAATTTGTGTTATATTCACAGAAAAGTGTTGTATCTCTTACAGAAACCACAATGTTTGAGATTGCACTGTTGAGATTTGAACTTTAAAGTCTTATTGATGACTCCAGAACCTTAAGACCTCAGCAGCACTGCCCCCTCAGCTTTCCATTTCAAAACTGCATGAGTCTATATTTGACAAAAGGGAAGTGAGAACATAGAAACATAGATCCTGTCCAGACCTTCACAACCTGATAAAACTGTCATCTGTCTAGATTCCCATCTGTCTGATCTGACACTTCAGGGCTCCTTTCTTACATTTCAAAAGTAAAGGGATTTATTTTTCCTTGAGAAGCCTGAAGAAACTAATCTTTTATGTTTACCACGAACAGATTACTTTTGCCATGTTGCAAAATAATTAATGCAAAATGTTTGCTTTAAAAATTACAAGACTTTTCCAGTGGTTTAAGTTTTCCATTTCTTGTTTATCATCTATGTCTGTCTTTTCAGTCTTTCATTTTTTTTGTTTTCTGATAAAACAACCTATAGATTATCAACAAAATTTTCAGATATGTTTTTCATCGCATAAATATATTTTGTTAGGCAAAGATGACTTAACTGAGCACAGTTTGGGCGACTGCTCATAGACTTGCAATGAGCCGACACGGACTCGACAGCACTTAACAACAAGATGACTTCAAACAGTTTTGCATGAAGTGAAGTGTGTATTAAACAGCAACTCACTGAAACCCAGCGTGTGGGAATAGATGAGCTGAGGCCATGATCAATAAATCAGGCGCATGACAAAAAATGCTGAGCAGAGGGGTGGGCTCCTGATAAGCAGAAGGGCTGCGAGCTTGCATTTTCACCTCCGCGTCATTCATCTTGAACTAATTGCGTCACGGATGAAAAACGACTGCCTCTTCTTGGTACTGCTACTTCAATAGGCCCACAGAGAGTAGATTATGTTGTTTAGCTGAAATGTGGTGTTTGTCCATGTTGTATGCATTTTATATGTGAAATAACACAATGTAGTAATTTTTTCCAATTCCATCCTATCCTATGCTATGGTCTGTCTAGAAAACAGACTCAAGGCAGATTCACTGGGTTACAAATAACGTTAGAAGACAACATCACATTAGATGCAATCGAGCAGCTGGCAGCTGAGGAGAGGAAAACGAAAACTCCAGATTGACACGAAACAGAGAAAATTAACTTCCGTGAGAAGGTGGTGTGCCTGCACATAAGAAAATAATAAAATAATAGAAAAAAATGCAAGAATAGAACAGGCAACAAGCAACATAGACTTTTTGGGTGGACTTGAACCTATCCTGGACGCACAGGGAATGCTGGGTAGACTGGACAAAAGTCCCTCCTATGGTAGTGACACACACACACACACACACACACACACACACATTCACATTACAGGCAATTTAAAGCCACAAATGCACTTGCAAGACGGTGTCTTTGGGCTGCTGGAGGAAACCAGAGCACTCACGGGAATCCCACATAAAAACCAACCAGAACATGAAACTCTACATGGAAGGAGCAAGGAACAAACCTATGTAAAATAGCAGAGCCCAGGTGCTATGAGGAACCAGTATTACCTGTTGCACCACTGTGTCCCCCCCCCCCCCCCCCCCCCCCCCCCCCCCCCCCCCCACACCCCCTNGGAACCAGTATTACCTTTTGCACCACTGTCCCCCCCCCCCCCCCCATTTTTGACATAAATTTACTGGTAATTAATTTGCACTGAGTTGGAGCCTTGTTAACATTAAAGGATATTCAAAACAAAAGTCCCCAAAAGGGCAACAACAAATTATATGCAAAAATTTGTGACCACAGATTTCTTCACTGAGCATTTCATCATTAGGGAACTTTTTCACTGCTGATAAGAGACAGTCTGGAAGCTCATGAAGGAAGGAAACTCATACAGAGAATGTTGGGGCTGTGAAAAAAATATGAAGGTTTACATGGAAAAGTTTGTGCAGTCAGTCCCAAAGACACATTTATTCCCTCTTAACCCCATCCACATATACATATATGGAAAAAGAGCCAAAGATTTTCATTATTGATAACAACATAACCAGTGCAAGGACATAGGGGTTTGGAGCATGTCTTAGAAGTGTGGGGCTTCAAGACTGGGTAAACCTTGCCCGCTACACCGGTCCATCATGGAGCACATCCTCTTTCACACGACACACAATTTACAGTTATTAATATACTGGAAAAACATATCTTTGGATTGTGGGAGGGCACTGGAGGATCCACAGCAAACCCACATGCGCTAAGTTGGATTGAAAACCAGGAGCTGCGAGGTATTAGCACTACCTGCTGTGCCACTGTGATGCTGCACAGATCTTTTTTATTGCACGTTTATGTGTCAAGGGAGACCTTGCTCATGTGCTATTGCACAGGCTTAATCCAACTCCTTATATGACTGAAACTCTGAGCTGTTTGGAAAAAAGCAGCTACACAAAAGTAATAATCATGTAATGAAATCCCTTGGAAAATGAGGGAAAACAAACACACCCTCCTGTCACAGATCCTTGACCCACCACTTCTGCTTGGTCTGAGTCCTCTTGAGATACCAGTTGTTTTCCTGCTTTTGTATTTGTCCTGTGGCATTCTGAGAATAATGACAAATACAATGAAATAACAAAAAACAATATTTCCACTTTGACTCATTTTCTTGGTGGGAAAAATTTGGGTTGGAACAAGATGCATAGAAAGAAATGACCTTCACTTATAAACTAAGAAATAATGATTTCAAAAAACAAAAATGTTTTTTCAAAATTAAAATTTCTAAAACACATTTAATTCACTTTGGAGTACCTGTTAATCTAGGCAGTTGTGAAATCTGGACTTTTGCTGTGCACTTGTGTATTCTAAGGAGAAACAAATGGAGGCAGGATTCTGTGATCAGCCAACAAAGTTATTAGGTAAAAGGACAGTGTATTTACTTTTCATCAGGGAGGAGGGGCCTTCTGAAAACATCCACTTAAATAGTTTAACTTTTTATATCTATTCAGGTATAGTTATATAAAATACAGGTATTACAATGTTAGAGTATAAAAAATATAATTTAAATTTAATTAAAAATGAACACTTGCACACATATTTTAAAATTAATTACTTTCTCAATTTCTTTACAGAATTGCATATTTTTGCACGTATTAAAATGACACATTTTGAGTAATAACCTATCACATGATGATTCCTTATATGCTTCAGACTGTGGTGACCCTGCACGGGACTGTGAAGTTAATAAAAGTGGATGGATGGCAATTTAGAGTTTACCTATCACAGTTACCTTATTTTTTTAACAAGAAGCAGACACTGGTGTTAAAATGACACAAATGGGCCAAAAAGTAAAAATATGAAGAAATATGAGATTTGTATATAGCTATGAACAGAAATTGCACCAGATACTATACATGGCACAGTGGGATGGACATTGGTGAAAAGTTGGATAGTTTATTTTATTTTTTTTAATGTGATTGCTCTCCTTAAATACTGCAATAGCACCACCCACTGCACAAGATATGAAATGAAAAATAATTTTTTAAAATTAAATTCCAGGCATGCATTACTTGTACTGAAGAAAATCCCCCCCCCCCCAAAAAAAAACACACACACAAATTCTTAATAATTCCTAGGAGGTGCAGTTAATGTCTCACTTGAACAAGTGCACTTACCTAAAGGTGACTGTATCCCAGTATTGAGCTGAGAAGGAAAAAAGGTTGAAAGAAAATCGAGTGAGATGGAAAGGTAGGTAAAGGAAGGTGAACACACAGGGATCTGGGGGGGTACGGATGGGGATCTGGCAGAGGGGCAGCCCTGGTGAACAAAAACACACAGGGGGAAAACAAGGACAGCTGGGAATTCACTAAGGTCTTCGCAAACACATCAGCCCGACACAAGTCAATATGTGCTGGGCTTCCGAGAGGCCAAGGTGGGCCACGCTGATGCATGCTGGGTCGTAGCTCTGAGACACCTCCATTTAATTCAATTTCATTTGCCACAGAAGAGAAGCCTGTCCTTGTGCTGTAGAGCCAATTCCAGAGCACAGGATGGGAAATTATTAGCCCTATTTTGTTTTTAAAAAAATTCCATGTCTGGGAAATTCCTCCTCTGGTCATGACACCTTTTTAAGGAGCCCAAAGACATGAACTTCAGCAGCTTATTAAATAGCACCACAGTAAACCCACATGGAGAATAATTGCCAATGATGGACTGAACCTGGAGAGTTTGTAAAGATGCCAGTATAATGGTTTCTCTGTGTTAAATTTAATTAAAATTGATCAGTTATTGCTTGGTGATACCCAGTTAAAGTGCTTTTAAAACACAGTGTTTGGTTTACAGGCTTTATATATTCAATATACTCTTCATTCAGTGCTACATTTTTGGCCCTGCTGAAATGGTAGCTATTCATGAGTCCAAGGACTCTTGGGATATAGCATTTTCTTTATTGCTTATGTTAGAATACATTGCCTAAAATAACTGCAATGACAGTTGTCTATTTCCTAGGACTTTGAGCTCCAGCTCAGTCTAACAAAGTGATAGAAGGGGTGGCTTTGATACTAAATTAACACAAACTGACTGTCAAAGGCAGGACAACAGTAGTCATGGCAACCGGCTGGTTAATTCCGTGGACATGGTGAGAGAGAATGAAAAAGGGTGAGAGCGAGAGAGAGAGAGAGAGAGAGAGAGGAAGAGTATTAATCAGAGACCCGGGCATGAAAAATGCTATTCAAAACACTTCAAATCCGTGATAGTAAGAAGATGTCACTCTTGGGAGTGACCACTGAGCACATTTCTGTCATTGGCTTCTGCTCCTAAAGCCAAATTCATTTCCTGTGCCGCACCAGCAGCTGTATTTCTGTTTCAGTTTTTTACGCTGTCGGATGCCTCCATTGATGACTTTGATGATAATCAAATGTTTATCTCCCACACTGAACCAGCTGGTGGCATTGTAGTTGAAAAAACACTTTATTTCCAAAGGATTGGGGTTAAAATCCTGTTCCCAGCATTGCACCTGTAATAATAATATTAATAATAATAATAATAATAATAATAATAATAGTAGTAGTAGTCCCATCCAGGAGTGGTTTCACGAGCCTCTGCTTTTGGGGTAGGCTTCAGAGCACCGCAGCCCTCCTCAAGGTTAATGATAATAGGTGGTTAATGATAATGGATTAATAATGATTCTAATACTACTACTACTACTACTACTACTACTAATAATAATAATAATAATAATAATAACAATAAGACATGATGTGTTTGTTAAACTGCCTCAGGTCTTGTGGGTGGGGTGTGAAAAATAAGGCTATTAAAATTTGTCATCCACTCAGTCCTGAGGCAGTTAGACACAAGCATGAGACCAGTGCATAACAAAGGTCAAAGGGCAAAGGGCAGGCAAATGGACCAAGGACAAGGAGCTGTCCAGCAGAGGTTAAGACCAATACTGCTAATGTTATTTTTGGGTCTTTGTATTACTTTTTAAATATGCTACATTGGTTAAATAATGGCCCTATTATAAGTGCAAGTAAAACATCAGATTCTTTCCACCTTCTAGTGATATGTCAAAAATTACATTTATACATGATGAACAGGTTGCCCTCCTCTTGTTTATAATATTTATGATTCCTTTCCCATAGGCAAAAATACAGATACAAATGCTGCCTCAATCTAATTTTCCTTTTGAGTAGTTTTCTTCAGGTCAGTAAACACACACTAATGTGATATGTCAGTCATGTTGGCTGTCAACTTCAAAGTAAATATGAATCTGGTCCATTGTGTATTTAGAAATGGACTAACAACTTAAACCTAGTTATACAACAAAGCTGTGTAACACCAGCAGATTCAGTCTCCCACCTGCAGGTACGATTAACTTGCTCAGCTAACCAGGGATTCCAGCTTAATGTCCCCAGTTACAAGAACCCAATTAACACTCTGTCTTTGCTCTGAGGCAGGGGACACCATCAGATGTACAAGTTGTCATACTCAGATGTCAGACAGCCAGCAGCGTACTCACCTGCATCGAATGCACTTGAAACATGTGTCTTTGGACTGTTGTAGGAAATCAGAGCACTCACAGGAATCCCACATGAGCTCCAAAGTTTTCTCTCCAGGTGATACCAACACTGCCGTAGTGAACTCCGCTAAGCTGACTGAGTTCCATGCTGGCTCCTCACACTGACGACACAACTGGAACTAGAAGGCTACTCAGTGGGTAAACACAGGTAACGCAAGCTCTGCTGCAAACAGACATTTTAAATGCATCAATCTACTGACATCACAAAGTGAAATCTTTTAAAATTAAAACCAAACTTCACACAACTCGCAGTTCATACTAAGGTGTCTTTAGGAATCTGTACCACCTCAGCACGCACACCTGAAAAATATAATAAATGCATTTTAGAACTTCATTAATTAACTTTAAGGGTGTTTATACTGCCGACATATTGTGCGAGGCACGTTTCACTTCAGCACAGTTGTGCGCTCAAAACATCTGGCATGGGAGTAACCAGATCCTCAGAGCAATTACACTGGCCGACACACAGCCATTATGAGCAAAACACAGCCACATTAGTAAACGCAACACACTGGTGCAGGTGTGTGGTGATCCGACACTTGATGTAAAAAAAACAAACAATCAAATTTAAAGATATTGCATTGAAAAGAATCAGCATCATTTTTTGTTAAATGATACACAGAAAATATGAGATATCATATGTCATTAAAATGGAATTCAAATGTGTATTCAAATCAGAATTCAGATGTACTCAGACCTTTCCAGGTTTGTAATTTAGGAATCCTGTGGATGAACAATAATACATTATATTACCCTTGAAGAGAAGACTACCAGCAAAATTTATCACACTTTTAATATAACAACTGACAGTTTTAATTCAATGTGACGTTTGTTTGTTTGCGTGCTTGTTTGTTTCTCATTTTCTTTAACATAACAAATGTGGGTTGAGAATTTGTAAAGGTGTTACCAAAATATTTCCGCATCCGATCCTTTTTCCTGCTTCCGTATATTTAAACAGGGTGACGGGCTTCTGCTGGGACTGTATCCGACTTCAGTTTGTTTTGTTATAAACTCTTTTTGATTTTTATAGCCCTGATCTTGTTCAACAAGGCAGCTCCGTGGCATTAAAAGCGACATGCAACATCTATAACCATCCTCAGTAGGATACATATTAAATGCAGGAATTATGTAGCATATTTAAATGGGAATAAATTTGTCTTTTGCCAAATTACAGTGAGATAACTAAGTGTGAAAATGTATGCTGTATGTCTTAGTTATGAAACCTGTCAGAGTAAAGTTTGTGAGAGTGACACTCATATCACAGTCCAGTGGAAAGGTAGAAAAGAGAAACATAAAAAAATGTCACCAAACTTTGTTAATAATGTCTTCAGTGCTCTGTGTGTGTTTCTGTGTGTGTGTGTGTGTGTGTGTGTGTTTGAGAAAATGAGATGCATCATTTCTGAACCTTGATTTACTGTTTCTATTTTATTTTTATTTCTTTACATGTTTAGGTTCACACAGCAAACAGCAATACAGAAACATGACAATAGTAACTTCTAATAGTTTAAAGCACCACCTAACTTGTTTCTTACTTCCCAAAAACAAATGTTAGAAAAGAAAGAAAAATGTCTCCGGTTGCAGCACCCCAAATGGTGTGTTTTACTTTTCCTCATCTTTCACATTTATTGCACAGGAATGGTTTACATTAATGGGTTACTAGAATTGTGAAGCAACTGCCCCTGCACTCTTCTACCTATATTTCGGGAAATGATGCAAGTTTGGATGAAAAATGTAAAGTCACAGCAGAACTGATATCATTCATCACCTGAACGTCATCATGTGAGTTAAGAGTTCTGTCAGATATGAGATGAATGCACTGCCTATAAATCTAGAGGAAGCAACGAGGACTGAAGTGCAGCAATTGCTCTAAATCCAAAGTCACAGAACAAGGGGGTCCTTTAAAGTGCACGGAGATGATATTTTGCTAATAAATGTATGTAAATCAAATGGGAACAAGACACCTGACAGGAAACCTGATGGGACACCTGACAAATGTATCTCATTCAAACACATACACATCCGTTCATCGTTTGAAACGCATCTGTCGCGCCGTACAGCCGAACTACCTACATTTCCTATATTTATTCAGTCAAAAGTCCAAATAACCCTGCAAGACCTGCTTTCACAGTTTTTGGAAGCTGTGCTAAACAGATCTCCACCTTCACCTCAGACAGACCACCTCCTCACCCTCCTGCATAAAACCAACGGTCCACATCCAGGATCCCACATCCACATCCAAACTGTTGTCCACGCCCTATGCTCTCGTCTTCAACATCCTTGTCATATTACCCCGTTGCTTTCCCCACTTTTCTTGTACTCAAATTTCCATGTTTACACACCTCTGTGTATCACTATCTTCACAAACTCACGCATCAGTGTAAATAAACTCTGCACTTCAGTTCACCACAATCCACACATCTGTGTGTTCTTACATCGACAGAACGTGTGGCTGATCTGTATATTGGGGTTAAAGATTAGCAAATAGGTGATAAATGCTGGGGTTTGTGGATAGTAGTTAGTGGTTACGGGTAAAGGGATAAGGTTGTGGCGATAGTTGTTTGCAGGTTAAAGATATAGAATATGGGTTAGCAGTTGGAAGGTGGGGAAAGGATTGGGTGGTTACTGGTGTTTGGGTTAGAGGGTGGAGGTTATTAAGGGCTTAGATATTGGTGTTAAGGGATTTGATCATCTAAATATACAAGTTTACTGTGACCTTTCAGCTGCCAAAACACCGAGGCAGTCACTTATGTCAGCAGACAAACAAACAGCACACTCCATGGAAGCTGCACACACAAGACCAGCGGCTCCTCCAACTGCTGTTCCACACCACAGACATCCCTAAGTCAGCTACTTCTGTCTACAGACATGAAAGCAAACCTGCCATCCCCTGAGATGTGTAACAAATTATCTCCTTTGCATTATTCACCCAACATTTTGGAGACATTTAACCCCTCGCCCCAGGAGAATCTGCGCATGCAGCATTTGCTTTCATAAAAATTTCATGCGCTCAAAAAAAAAACCGTTTTTTCTCTCTCTCTCTTCTCCCCGAATGCACGAGACGCCATATGTAAGGATTTAAAAGGCAGGATGATCTCAGAAGGAGTTCCCCAGTACAGTAGTGTGTTTCTGCTTGATATGCAGAGACACACCCACGGTGCTCCACTCCTGCCGCTCGATCTGAGCTGCTTTTAATAGGTTTTCACACCACCGCAGCCCCGAGAAACTGGCAGCTGGGAGATAAAAGGCATCATAAAGCATCTTTATAAAAATGGCTGCATTTAGATTGTCCACGCACACTGCTGAGAAAAAAAACGTGGGCAAACATACAAATTATCTGAGAAAAAAAAAAGACAATAAATGACATATAGAGGTGTCGCGAGTAGCACGGCTTCTTCACAGAGCTTGGGCTGTTCGTTCATGGGTTCGAATCCGGCTCAGTTTGTGGGCAGTTTGCTTTTTCTCACTATAGGTTTTCTCTGGGTGATCCGGTTTCCTCCCACAGTCCAAAGACGTGCGTTTCAGTTCCATTGCCTACTCTAAATTACCCATAGTGTGTATGTGGGGGGTGGGAGCTTGCGATGGACTGGGGTCCCACGTAGGGTGTAGTTTTATAACCTAGCGCACAGTGATTCCGGTATAGGGTCCGGACCTCCGCGACCCTGACCTCGACAAAGCGGCTCCTGGTGATGGATAAACGGACACATAAAATTTACGCTTCGAGTGTGTTACATGAAGTCCAGTTCAACACCTTGCGCTACAATATGTTTCATCCTCTTAATGTAACATTTTGTCACGTTTCTTGAAAACGTTCCATCATTTCTCATCGTATGGGAGGAGATGTCCACACCGTGACACAGTACACCTGCTCTACGTCGTCTTGCACGTGCATTCCTCCTTTTTGTGACCACATTTCGCTGTTAGACACTGACCCGCAGACCAACACACTATAACTCGAAATTAGAAATGACAAAAAAAATCTGTGTTTTTGTTCTAAAAGCAATGCTATTTGGGGATATTTGCGAAGAGAATCCTGTGGACGGTGCTGCAGTTTACTGCTACTGCAGTGTTGGTGCAACAACATTATGAGTTGCTCAAAATGAACTGGAACCTATTATTAGGTCTGCGATATAAGTAAGAATAAGTTGTAAAACACTAATGATCAGGCAAGAAGGAGAAGAAAAATGTATCTCACTCAAACGCATACATAACCGTTCGTCGTTTGAAATGTGCCTGCCGCGCCCTACAGCCGAACTACCTACATTTCCTATATTTATTCAGCCAAAATATCTTTAGGATGAACGAGTAAAGCTCCAAAGCAGGGAGATGAAAAGCTGACTAGGTTTGCGTGCTTTTCATCATTTTAATTGTCTACAATAAAAGTGTTTTTCGTTATTTCTTATGGGGAAAATGCGAGAACTATAGGTTGTTTCGCTGTATGTCCCATGTTGTCGGTCCGTATTGGCGTCGTACCGCGGGGACCTTCAGTGTTCATGAACGTCCGACCTGATATTCATCACACAGACAACCAACTGTTGTTGGTCTGTGATCATTTTTGTACTGTTATCCACCCATGTAGTATATTTTCACAAACCACTCATTCAATCATTTTTAATGCTAAACTTCCCACCCTTGTAGGGCACAATGAATGTGACTCCAGGGGGTATTTCAGGTAAGACTAGTTCATTTACCTGGACAATTCTGAAAACCATTACTGTAAAAAAATAACAATAATGAATTGTTTAATTCTTACCTGCTTTGCTCTCCGGCAAATTACACGGAGGAAAACATAAAATAACTCTCCCATAGCAACAAAAGTGGTCATATAGGGCAATACAGTTCCCTAAAGAATGAAAAAAATAACGTAGACATTATTCTTATCTTTAAAAAAGATGCTATTGGATAAAATCAGTATCCCTCAGCCGCTCACCGGGTGTGATTTCATGTATATATAATAGAAACGTTTCATTCCATTTTCTGTAACGAGTTTTCTAAAACTTTATTACGGCGTACCTCAGTCTTTGAATCATTTTATTACATCGCTGAAAATAAATTATTAAACGTATTGCCAAATGTGTAATGTGTTATTTTAACCGTGTTTTAGTACAAAAGTTCTATGTAAGTGGCTTTGGGTGACGACTAGACTGATGCAAACAGTGTTACGTGAAACTTATACGACCTTCGACATAAGCAATAGCACGTTATAATTTCTAGAGTTCTATTTCAAAAGTAATAGCATGTTAATTATCATAAATAGTGAAAAAGCAGCTGATGCTGTGATGAAAGTGTTTTAGTGAGCTGCAACTTAAGTGAAAACGTGGGAGCCGCGGTGTCCAGGATGCAGAAGAAACCTTCATGTGAAGGAAAAAAAAAATAAACGTGAACCACTTCAAGACCCACTCGTCCTTCTTGGTTTAGCCTCGAGATGCCGGCAGCGCGACATCAGAGCGTCGTCATCACATCATCATCTTCATCTGCTCATCACCTCGGCGCGAGTTCCTCATCGCAGTACCTGTCGTCCGCACTCATCGCTGCAGCCCCGCATCCAGAGGTATGGTCTGCGGACAGGTATTTAGGAAGTGACGTCATAGTGTCCGGGAAACGGAGGGGGGAGGGAGGGAGGGAGGGGGGAAGGGGGGTAATTTTTTTCTTTTTTTTTTTTTTTTTTGAGAGAGCAAGATGGCAGCGAAATCTGATGGTTTGGGGGTCGTCACCGGTTTCGCCCAGCTGCACAACCTGGACGAGGCGGTGGCGGCCGGGGACGCGGACGAGGAGCCGGCGGACAGCAGCGCCATTCACATCTGCCACTGCTGCAACACCTCGTCCTGCTACTGGGGCTGCCGCAGCGCGTGCCTGCGCGCGCTCCTGGGCAAGGGGAGCGCGTCCACACAGCAGCTGCGGCTTCGGCGGCGGCGGCGGCGGCGGCAGGGGGAGCACGAGGTGCCCGAGCGCCTCTGGCTCGACTGTCTGTGGATCGTCCTGGCCGTGGCGGTGTTCTTCTGGGACGTGTGCACGGACCTGTGGCTGGCCGTGCACTACTACTCCAGGCGCGATTACGTGTGGTCCGCGCTCACGCTGCTCTTCGTGCTCGTGCCCTCCGTGCTCGTGCAGATCCTCAGCTTCAGGTGGTTCGTGCAGGATTACACCGGTGGCGGCCTGGGCACCGTGGAGGGCTTCAGCACGAAAGCCACGGCCGGCCTCAGGGCCACCATCCGCGGCCGGGACAAGTGCTGCCAGGTGTCCGTGTGGTTGTGGCAAGTGCTCATACACCTCCTGCAGATGGGCCAGGTGTGGAGGTAAGCATCCGCGGCGGGGGGGGGGGGGGGTCCTGGGATTGTGGCTCTTACTGCAGCCCCGCACCNACGCGGGGGGGGGGGGGGGGGGGGGGTCCTGTGATTGTGGCTCTTACTGCAGACCCGCATCCCACCCCCCGAACCCTTACTCCCCCCCTTCTTCCCGTCCCACCTGGGATAACCCGGGGGTGTGTGCAGAAGAGCCCACAGTAAGGCGACACACTGCATTGCTTTGACCCTTCTGTTCTGACGGTGTGTGTGTGTGTGTGTGTGTGTGTCGTGAAGTGTGTATTGGGGTGTGTGGATGGTATTAGGATTTTTCAGTCATCTGCAGTCTTCCTTAACATTTGATAGCGGGTGCTTTACAAACCCAGGAGGTCCCGTGTTCGAATCACCGATAATGTACCATGAATCAAGGTTCTTTCCCTGACGTGACACAGTCATACTTACCCAGCTGTATTCACGGCAAATCACTAAGTTATTCTGTCCAAACCCAACATATGTCATCTTTCATCAGCAAAATGTATAAATGGAGAAGAGTGGAGCTGTCCGGTGCTGAAAACCCTGTCCGCTCAGTAACTGAGCTCATAATTGTTGTTTTCTTGAACCACCGATGACTCCTCTGTCCAGACGACCTGAAATGTCAGAAGATCAACTTTACACTGTTTTACCCTTTTACGCATCACGGCATTCTTACAGAACGCGATCAGGGTAAGGTACCTTGCGCAAGTGCAGTACAGCAGCAGGAGAGGGATTCGAACCCGGGACCGGCCGGCGACAGGGTTTGTAGTTGAGTTCCGTGCTTGGCTGTAGAGTGTGGAGTGTGTGCCGAGCTACACTCTCTGTACCACACACAGGGACCCCCCCCCCCCCTCAACCGCCGATCGCTGCGCAGACTGAACCTCGTGCATCGATGTTTTATTTTATTTACCACCCCCTTCCCAAACTGTGTCGCCTGTTTACCTTGGTGGTTTGCCTTTGTGGTACCGAGTCGCGTGCGAATGCGCCTGGCCGCTGGCGCACGGTCCGCGCGACAAACGCAGCGAAGGCTAATCGCGCGTGTCGGCGCAAAAGGAAACCGCTCAGTGGTGGCCGATTTGCGGCAGCTGTCGAGACTGGTGCTCCGCGTGCTGCTGCGGGCTGTTTAAACGGGCTCGTCATAAGGACATGAAATGATCGGTGTAAATTGTAAAGTGATCCGCGTGGAGGGATGCGGGGGGCGTGCGTTCGAGGTGCGTGACGGTGTGTTGCCGGCTCTGCATCTGGTGTGCTTTTTTTGATGGCTTGTAATGGTTAATCATTAGTCATTTGGCTAATGACACGCGCTCACGCACACGCAGGCGCGCGCACGCTCGCACGCACACACACACACACACACACACACACACACACACAGTGGGCTGGATAACGTATGTACCGTTACATACAGGGATAAATACGGGGTAGGATTAAAGTGGGTTTGCTCCAACACTGTTTGGGACCCATCCCCCTCAGCCCTCCTTTGTCATGCCTCTGTACTTGTATGAAACTGAGAAAAATTAATCCTCAGTTTGGTGTGGTCCATGTTAGAACTGGTAATATCAATCATTTATGGGTTCTTTCCCACAACTTATTAAGTAATAATAATGTTTTTTTTTTTCAAAAATGTGGTTTGAATATTATGAGTTAGAGTTCTGGGGTTGCAGGGTTTACTGTGAGCCCGGATAAGAGAAGAAGTACAGAAGACTTAGAGCTTCACAGGAGTCAGTTTGTGGTTGAGGAGGATCTGAGTGGGTGTGAAACATGACAGCAGCAGGTGGCATAGTGTTTAAAGCGTTTTCCTTTTAGTTTGAGTGTTTTAAGTTGAAA
Organism: Arapaima gigas; assembly: GCA_900497675.1. NCBI lineage: Eukaryota > Metazoa > Chordata > Actinopteri > Osteoglossiformes > Osteoglossidae > Arapaima > Arapaima gigas. The sequence goes on along the minus strand of UFQX01000589.1, from coordinate 192,542 downwards.
TCCTCCTTCCTGTTTTTGATATCCTTCAGAAATTCCCAGAGCTGAGAGAAGAAGAATATTGTGTATAACAAATAGGAAAGTTCATGTAAAGATACCCCATATTACAAGTAATTTGAGACAAAACATGAGGTTCAAGGTTCATTTTATTGTCATTTGGCCTTATACAGATGTACATGAGAAAAGAAGTCGTAGTCTTTCCTGGAAATTGGACAGTACACTAAACCGACCACATGAGAACACAGGTCACCACAGAAAAATTGAATAAATAAGTAGATGTAAATAAACTGAAACTGATAAATAATAGATAAATAAGATGATGGCTACATAAATCAATACAGAAATCACAAGTAAGGTAAGAAAAAAAGGATCTGTGCAAACATTTATTAGTGATGATATAGTGGGGGGGGGGGGGCGCTCAGTGGTGGCAGTGGTCAGTTCTTAATCAGATTAATGAAGGTTAATAATTAATAACTAAAAATTCTACACACTTATTCTTTTGCTCAAGAGGAAAGCCCTTGTTTTTGAAGCTGAATTCCATTGTGTTTCCTGAAAACTTTAAAGTTAATTTGTAACTGCAGGGGTTTGTGTATTTAGTGTCTTATGCAGGAATCTTTCTCCATCTTAGTAGGTTTTCAGGCTCACCTGTTAGTCACCAACACAAAGGCACACAGAATGGACATGACTGTAAGTGAGAGGCACTGCTTTGTACTCATGCTTTCAACCCAACTTAGAGTGGTGAAGTTGGCAGTGCTGGAAAGGCAGAAAATATGTGTTTGAGTCAAAGGGTCTCAGTTTTCCTATGCAGAGGAGTTTCTTATTTGTGGATTTTTTTTAGCACCAGAAACTATTAATGATTTTTTTTTGGTAAGAATTAATAAGATAATTTAAAGAGAATTTGAGAAGACATCACAAGAGAGAATAAAAATAAATAAGGTCTTGCTGCCTTTTTATCATGATTAAACTGTTGTGCCGCTGGGCTTTAGGGAAGGCCAAACAATGTTCCATTTTTGCCCCTCTTACAACATTCCTTTACGAAGGCGAATGCCTCATTAGTGTATTGCAACAACCCAATAATCGAACCAAACTGCAAAAGTCAAAGAACTAACAGCTTTTGCAAGCGAACATGTCATGTTTTGTGATGTCACAAAAGCTCTATTGCTCCTTTCAGGTTCATAAAAGCAGAATTTCTTTGTAAATGTCAACTTAAATTGTTTACAAGGCCGCTGTCCTTGGTCCACACCTCTGATATAATGCAATACGCTGTTTGTTTTAGGATGCTTAATGTGATCACTTGGTTGTGCAGTTATTTAAAAACACTCCAGTTCTTAAGTGGGCAGTTGGTGTTTTACTGAAGCTCTTAACTCCCTGCAGGAGGCTTAATAAAAGTTTATTGAATGAGAATGAAAGACCAAGATAGCAAAAGGCAGCAATTTCTTCAACACCAGATCTGTTAGAATGAGGTGTGTTTCGAAAAGAGAGCCGAATAACAAGTGACACTGTGGTGTAGTAGTTAGAGCTGCTGCTTTCCAGTTGTAAAGCCCTCCTCCTCTTGTACTGCTGAATAAGGTACTTATCCAGAATTGCTCCTGTAAAAATGACCCACCTGCATAAATGGGGGAATAATTGTAAATTGTAAAAACCAAATATATGTCAAGTTACATATTGCTGTTATTCCTTTAAAAAGCTGAAAATACTGACAGCTCTGAGTTTTTCAACCAATCAAGTTGTGGACATGTTGCTTCAGCAGTTTCAGGGACCCGGCTGGCCAAAAGGATGAATAAATGACAAAAACGGCAGGAAATTTTGCTGAAGTGTAGAAAAAGTTTTCATATCTGATTTTCTGTTATTACTTTACTGAGTAAGACATTGTTCCTATCGCAGTTGTCCTTGGTCAGTCTCAATAAACCCTCAACAAATATCACTCTGACAATAATGAGTACGACACCTTTTGCACTATTAAATATTATTCTGCAAATCTTGACTCTGGCTTACATATTAATCCAATATAAAGATTTACAACTTTGGGACATGAGCGGATTTCACACTTATAAAGCCTATGTAAAGTGAGCTCAGGCTTGCTAAGCCTTTTTTGGCAGATGAGGAGTCAGAGCTACCAAAGTGTTTCTGAACCAAGGAACAAAAAAAAAGTAAAAATAACTACAATTACAAAATCTTGTTTAATTGAAACTACCTTGTGCCTTGAATAATTTTTGGTCATTGAACAAAAAAGTAACGTGGTGTAAGATGGAAGCATGCAGCTGAAATTAAATTTATTTCATAAACATGCATTGTGATACACTGGTACCCCATCCTGGATACAGTTTCCTAGTCCGGTGCCCAGTGATTCCAGGATAAATTCCAGACCAGAATAAAGCAGTTGCTGATAATGGATGGATGGGTGAATAACTATGCACATTTTCACTTATAAAACTAAGGTTCTCCTGGTGTTTGTTCAATCACCAGTTGTTTTAGCAAACAAAAATGCCTTCCTTTCACAAGGTCTATCACTTAGTGAGACTTGTGATCAATTAATCACTAATTTAGCGTTATAAATTCACACTACAGCCAATTTAGACAGTCATTACGGCTTCATTTGACACATTCTGTTTCTGTGAAGGTCACATTTGTGCTGTTTCTTGTTTGAGCGCTTCGGCTGTATTGTTCCCTTTGTTCCCTGCATTGTGCTGAACAGCTTCCACAGGTCCAGCCGAATTCTCAGCTTTTCACTGGGTGTTAAGAAGGTAACATTACCTGTTTTCCAAACTCTATTCGTCTTAAGGTCAAACAAAAGTGTGATCAGTTGCGAGTGTGTGCGGGCCGTGTGGAAAAATTGCTGAAAAAGTACGATGTAGTCCAATTCTTCTTGCAGTCTGCAGCATGTTTCTGGTTGAGTAAAACGTTTGAGGAGCAGAGGTGCCGCCACCAAGGACGACACATGTGGAGAACATGGTGTTTTTGCACATCTTCTTTTGTGCTCTCGCTCCAAGACCCCATCAGGAGCGGGAGCTTTTAAAGAAGCCACTAATTTACACATTAATGTGATTATAGAGAGGAAGTGTTCCCATTTAGCAGCAGGAAAAGAACAGTCACCAAACTGAGACGGCTCTCAAGGCCGGAGAACTCTGTTTTGTTTTTTTTTTTTAAATCCTTTGTGTTGCAATTTGCTGCGGGCTGTTTGCTCCGGGTTTGGAGAAATTGTATTTACAGGTCTTCTTTTGACAGCAGCCCCTTCAAGAAGACGTTTTCCCCTCCATTTACAAATGGAGAGTTAACAGAAACGCATCACGATGGAGCGAGGAGTGCGGAGGAACAATGATAGCCTTCAATTAAAGTATTTCCTCACTATGCAACGTTTAATCAGTGTCAAACACTGCTCCATGACCACTCATCCTGCCTGAATAACAAACCTATTACTATCCTGACTAAGAACAAATGACCACGGTCACTGTTTTGGCATCATTTTTTCTTAGTCACTTCTTTGAAACTTTGCGTCCTCTTTTTTATTGTTCCCTTATGTTTTTTCTTTACCCCCGATGTTCATTAACGGGCCAGTCACACACATAACCACACACGCACACAAAAAGGGCAGTTTGCAGTCACCAGTTTAGCTGAAACACATGTCTTTGGACTGTGGGAGGAAACACAGAGAGAACATGGAAGCGTGCAAAGACTGAGCCAGATTTCAACAGGCGTCTGACCACACAGCCCAAGCACTGCGTGGCCCCGGCTTTAGCACCTTTATCCATGTAACTGGAAGTTATTTGAAGGTGTTGTACGTAGCGGCAGTTCTACAGGGAAATGATTTTAGTCTTGCTGTAGTGTGTATTGTCCTTCTGAGATGGCTTGTTGTTTTCCTGTACTTCCCTCAAACAGACAAAAAAAAACAATCTTCTCTTTTTCAGTGTAGTATCAACAGAATAGTTTGCTTCATAAACAGGACTGAGATAGTGAACCCACAAGCACTTAATCCAACTGTTTTTATAAGTATCATGGACAGTTTGACCCACGGTGGAGCACAGGTGGCCACATGCGCAGGACAGAAGCACAAGGACAGCAGGATTTCTCATAAAAATTAAGGTATTTGTTATGCAAACCAGTCAAGCAGGGACCCAGCCCATTTAATGTAAGGGAATCCAAACAAACAACCATACATAAATCCCACAACAGAGAAGTCCATCCCTTTCACAAAAAAGCACTCTGGACAGACCAAAGGCAGCAGTGGTCCCAAATATTTTGGTGCAAAATTGCATTATTAAATACAGTCTTTTTCTGGCCTGGAAACCTTACACATTTACAAATATAAATTTACACCATCTACAATATCATGTTCTGGTACCAGCAGAGCTTAACAACAGACATCTTGCCAGTGTCCGTGATGAGAGCTGTACACAAACACACTCAAACCTTACTATATCAAGTGTATAAAGGTGTTATATTATCCACAACTGTTGAGCTTTAATTACTTTTTGAATAATTCATATTATTTTTTGAGTCTGTCCTGCGACCCTCAGGAATGCCTGCATAACCATGGGTTTGGGTCAAAATTATGGATTTGGGAGCCAATGAATTTCAGGTTCACCTACTCCCTCCTTTCTCTCTACCTAAGTCTCTGAGCCAGTGTTTTGGTCAGCTGACTTAAATGTCCATGGTGGTCATCCCTTAGTCATCTGTAGTTGGCTTTAAAGCCTGCTAGGCAGAGGCAGGCAGTGGTCAGCTGTCCATTAAGACTTGTCCCAGGGTTCCACCTCTTGGCAGCTCACAACAGATTCGTCCCTGACAAACTCTCCTACTGTCAGACATTCTTTGTTCAGTTACTCTGCCATCTTTCACCACAGTGTCATTCCATCAATAAGCAAACAGTTCAGTTCTAAAATGACAGTTTCAATATGTGCCTCTCAGGCTGTACAAGTACATGACCAAGGCACTCGTAGGATTAAATTACATGGTGACATGGCAAGACAATCTTGTTACCAAGGTACGAAAATGCTTTCATAACATAATACCAGCCTGCATTTCTCAGCAGAAATTGAAGGGTTCTCCTTCATGGTGTGAACACCAAAAATATCACATGGGCCTTTTGGGCAAAACATTTGGTGTGTCAGCGGGTTTTGCTGGTGCAGTACATTTCAGAAGTTTGAGCATTATTTTTGGATCTCTATAGGCAGCCAGCATGATGTTCAAGTGCGACGCAAGGACATTTAAGCTGAGCAGTAGTACTGCCACACTGTGCCCCTCATCAGAATTGTAGACACAGTCCACTCACCTCACTTGAATCCACACAGGAGAGACAAGGAAAGAACAAGTGCAAATAGGATTCTCTGTGTCTCTCTCACAGGCAGCCATAGCATGTTTCTATATGGGCCAGTCAGAGTGAGCTTTGAGTAAAATGAACAAATTCTCTTCATTATTAACACTGATCTCTGTTTTGCTGACATGTTTGTCCAAGACATAAATTCATTTCACTTTCACATAAATTCATTTATTGTCTATCATCAATTCGATGACAGATGCTACAAGAGAAGAGTATCTTCATCACTGTGGTCCAGTATGTCATCAATAGTCCCATAACACGCGGTAAATTCAGGACAGGACACAGGCCAGGTAAACACACACATTCACTCATATACACAAACACTAAGGGCACTTGAGACGCATTCCACTGGACTGTGAGAGGAAACAGGAGCACCTTAAAGAAACCCAGGTGAACACAACAAAATAGGCAGGGTCCCAAACCAAGTCTGAGTTCACAGCCCAGGAGGTGTAAGGCACCAACTACCCTCAACTGTTTACCAACGTATGGAGTAAGTTATATTTTATTAATTTAGGGCAAGTATCTTGATAAAGGGCACTACAACAGGAGAAGGATTTGAACCTGCAACCTTCAGATTGCAAAGGCAACAACACAAAGCAGAGCACAACCTCTCCAGGACTCAGTTCTCTCTCACAAATGTTATATCCATTCAGGGGTCCTAGAGACTGACAAAGTTGGTCTTTGTGTTTGGGTATCCTGAATTTTGTGTGAAATCGGGCAATATGTATGACATGTCTCTGAGAGTCTCACCTGCAGATTAATTTAGGGGGGTCCACGGCCGGTGGCGGCAGCGGGTGCTGAATGCAGTTAGCTGTGACAGCATCAGCAGAACAGCAGCGCCCACAAAAGGCTGCCTCTCACCACTGATTCATGGTTCCGCACTCGAAGGCTTCATTCAAAGTCAGATGGCACTAGAGAGAAACAGCTTTTGTGTGTCTGAGTGTGTGTGTGTGTGTGTGTCCAGTGCCCTGGAAAAGAAAGAAATTTATTCCTCTTCTATTTTTCAAATATTAAAAATATTTTAAAATATTAATCATTACATACTGTGAAGTCCACTTTTTGTAAAGTGCGATTTTTTTCTCTACCAAAGGACAAACCCATCTTTGCTTAAAAGATACATGAAGTGTGGCCCTATTTGTTATGTGATGAACTTCAGTGTTATTCAGTGTAATCTGCCTAATCCATCTACACACAATGTTTTTTTAATGGCTTTAGGAGACTGAAAAGTTCTGGTTTTAAGAAAGGAATATAAATGACTTTGCCTTTATTAACTTTGGAAATAACTCTTCAGGACCATATTAGATTGCAAAAGAAAATTATTTCTTATTATTTACTTGTTCAGGTGATGTTTTCCTTTTGAGCGATTTACAGCTTTGTTCAGACATTGCACAGGATCCAGCTTCCTGTTATCTGTACCTCTACACTGTCAGGTGTGGAGTGACAGCTGCTGACAGGACTCTGTAGTAATCTGGTCCGGGGTGGGAACATGTCTCCACGAGGCCTGTGACTGGTGCCAGTTCCTATCCGATGGGCTGTCTTGGCAGGAAACAGGGGGATTACTTGAACCGTCAAATCAATACAAATGAACTAGAAGATCCTGCCATCTTTGGTGTGACCAGAAAGACTGTCTTTCCTGTGCTTGGGGGGCTAGTGATGCACATTTTTTGCCTCGATAGGAACACTTAGCAGGTGGTCCATGTGTTGTCTCATTGACCATTTTGGATCCAGGCTTTGTGGATCATGCTGGGTAGCGGTATTGGAAAGATGACCAGAAATATGCACTGCGAGTGTAAATCTAACTGCTCCGTTGCACAAAAATGGACTTTTCTTCCAATGAATTGACAGACATTATGGCTGCTACATGGCTCACATAAAACTCTAAATGAAATTACTCTGCCTTTTACAGGCAAGCACCTATAAAAGGTGCCTTTGCGCAAATGTATTTGTATTGGATTTGTAGAATTAAAATGCTGTTGGCACAGCCGACCAGAATATGGAGATTCTGAGATGTCAGCGGTGTCCATAGCAACAAGGCTGTGATGTTGCTTTTAAGATGATAGAGGAAACACTGTGCAGCCACATTTCTACGAGAGCTACTGAGGAACTGCAGTGTTTACACAGTGTGAAACTGTGGTTACGTATTATCACTCTCCTTGTACCACCTCTTCTGTGGTCAGAAGACCATGACTGCCTACCACTGACAAGTGAATCAGCAACCGTGAGCCTGGGTCTGCCGACTATAGCTCTGCCTTGATAGACAAACTGATCTTTTATACTGGACATAGCCATACAGGTCCTCTGTCACCACAGTACTGTGTCCAGTGTACTTAAGTGGGTAGCCACTGGTGCTTGGATCCCCTGAGTTTTAATTTTCTCCCCTTCTTTTCAGTTGGGAGATTTTTCCCCTCTCCTCAGGTGCCATCTGATTTATCAACACAATTAACTATATCTGCTGCCCTGATCCCTTCCCTTTTACTGTAAAATTTCTTAAACTTTGTTCAGCGCTCACGTTGAAATTGAGAAATTAATCAGCATCAACTATCGCAAAGGACAGTTATATCTCTGTGGCAGAACAAAGATGAATGTAGAGTGCATGTCAAAGTACGCCTTTTGGAAAGTACTTTTTCGTAATTGGCAGTGTTTTATGTCCAAGTCTTTAGTCTAAGTTGTTCTTCACTTTCCTTCTTCGCCAGATGGTTGAGAACACAACTTAGAGGTGCGTTTCAGATTGACTGTCCATCTAGCCGCAATCCTGATGGAATGCTGTGGCTCTGACGTATGCTATGTTGATGGACGTGGTACAGACGGCTCCCCACACCATGACATCCCACCCCATGCTGGAAGAAGGGAGCTGCACAGGTACAAGGCACACACTCACTTTCTGTGCCCTTTCCAAACATTTGGTGGCTGGACTCAAATACTAATTTTGAATCGTTGGTTTGCAAGACTGACCTTGACTCCTCAAATATCATGTTTCAGTATGTTTAAGCCCAGGCAAGTCTGGTTTCTAACATGTACACCTAAACATCTGCCTTTGAGTTGTTGTTGAGGACGGTGTCGTCATGTCTGCTTCATCAGTATATTTTGATTTCCTTTGGAGCTCACAGAACCTAATAGATACCGGCTGTTCCTGGCTATTTTTCATCTTTTCAGAACAAAAAAATCCCAGTGTCCAAATCGAATATCCCGCCTTTTCTTTGCCAGTGAACTAGGTGGCTATTGACATCAACTTTGCTCTGGTAATAAATGTTTGCCTCAGTCCTCCACAAACATTTTCTTCAGACCAAAGTGATACATCACTGCTCACTCCCCGTTTGTCTGACTCAAAGTCACGTAAAATCCAGCAGGTTCAATATTACTCCACATTCCCCAAGCGTGACTCTGCTGGGACACAAAGCTCTGTGGGCTGGGTGCCTCCTGCCTGTTTCGGCTCTGACTCATACTGTGCTCATGAGGGCCAATGGAAAGACAGATGTAATGGGAACAAAATTGATTTTCACATAGAATTTACTTTTTTTCTCACAAGTGCAGTATGTACCCATTTTAGCACCACTCCGGTCCCATCCTGCACCCCATTCTATGAAGGAGGTCTCATCAGACCACTGTTGTACTTTTTCATACCCAAACATCTTTAGCTAGCTTATCTGTGATGCATTACATTTATGGTTGAAATAAGAACATGTAAAAGGGACTGAAAAATAATATTTTTCCTCAAAAAAAAAATGAAAGCATACATTCTAATATGAAGAGATGACAATCTAGTTAGTTGGATTCAGGAATTTTTGTTCTACAGCAGTCACTTTATACTCTATGGCTTCAGGGAATCTTTAACTGAGATCTCCTCCCTGTCCCCAGTTCTTCAATTTGTTGAAGGACCTGGATCTCCAGAAACTGGTCAGGATAAACCTTCTGGACCATGTCATGGACTTGGCAAGTGGGATTGGCTCTAGGGAGTGTGGGTGGCAGTATGTGAGTTGTAGCAGCCCACTGGTGCAAATGAGCCATCTGAAGGAGTTGGAAAGGTGGTTATACTGTCTCGGTACCACCTTCTGCCAATGACTTGAGTTCATGCAGAGGCTGTAAAGGCTCTGCCAAGGTGGAACGGTGTTGGTAAGTTGGATGCGTGCAGAGATTAGCCATTAGCACTTAAACTCTCCAGACAGGCACATATGCTACACTTGGCAAGCCAAATAATGATGCTGTCCTACCGCAGGCTGGCCCTGTGGGACCCTATATCCCTGCAAAGAACAGCAATTTTTTGGCTAAAAGAACCTGAAAGATTAGCTCAGCAACATGAATGTGTTAATGCATGACTTTTGTATTAATTTATTAAATGATAAAAGAGCATCCATTTAGAAAATACGGACCTTTTTGGTTCTGTTTTTTCCCAGCTCTACTAGATGCTTGATATTATTTAGCCAATTTTAAATCTTCCATCTGATCTTACTGAGTGACTCAGATGTGTAATTCAAACTTGGACAGCTGACTGAAGTGAACGTCTGCTCTGAGCCATCATTACTCATTCATTTACTCATGTCAAGGCGTAGCAAAATTTGGACATGCAGATGATGTAAAGCTGTTTGATTTGGAACAGAGTTTTGCCCCCGAATCTTGAAAATATTAACTTTGCTGTACTTCTTGCTATTTGTTATAATATTGCATGGATTTTAGATTTTATTTTATTTTTCAGTGTTTTGTTTATTTGCGTCATGTCATGTGATGGAGAATGGTGTTTAAATACTGTAACTATAAATACATCTGTTATCAATAATTGCTTCTGCAATGCAAGGTAATGATGGTCTGAAGTCCATTCTGGAAGCATGAGATGTTGTACATTCTAGACCAGATGTCAGTCCATCACAGGGTAATCACACACACACACACACACACACACACAAACATTCACTCACCCACAGTACCAGTCCACCTCAAACATGTTTTTCAACTGTGAAGAGCCAGGAACATCTGGAAAAGATCCACGTAAATTCAGGCAGAACAAACTCCCCACAGCGTTACCTAACCTTTGATCAGTATCTGAACCCAAAGCTCAGGAAAATTCCTGTCCAACCAGGCACCACTCTGCTTACATGCATAGTCTAAATGTGGATGATGTTTTACTACAAGCCACTGTTTATCTATGTGAGTTATGGTTCAGTGGAACATTTTAAGATCAGCAAGATGTCTAATATTTTTCTTCATGCCAACAAAAAAAATTGTACAGACTGTGTGGAGGTGTAATTTTAATTTGTTTATTTTGCGTAATGGATTTGGTGTGTTGAGCGTATGGACAACAAAACTGTAAACAAGTTATGTAAGTCGATAGCTCAGATACATTTTTGACACTTGTATTCACATTATTACAGCTCTGCTGCATGAGTTATATGATCAGATGTCCAAGGAAAAACTTTTTTATTACACCATAAACAGTTTTTACTACATATTTATAAGAGCTGCAGGGAAAGGGAGCCCAGCATGATGGTGCCTCCGATCCATTTGTTTTTAACAGTTCTTGGATTGTAGGTTCAAAACTGGTTTGTGGTCCTTCTCTGGTTCATGAAAGTTTCTTCCCACAGTCCAAAAAAGTGTTTGAGTTGAATTAATGATGTATGACTGTGGTCCTGTACAGGTGTCACACCTCACTTCTTGGCCAGTGATAAATGTATTTCCTTCAGGGTTTTTTAAATTGTTGGTAAGTCAAAACAATTTTTCGAGTGCCAAAGTTCTCTATTAAAGTGGCAAAGTAAATAGAAATAAAGGAACAGATACTTAATACAATATTTTCACAGACTCCAGTTTAGTCTCTCCCAAAAGAACATATGGACCCATCACACAGGAACCCTCTGGGTTTAAAAAGGACTGAACCACTTTATGTGAAAAGGTTTATTATAATTCTGCAGCACTGCATCAAGTACAGATGATCCAATGTAACATAAGTTATACGTTAAGATATTTTACTTGACTTGTGTGCGGATAGAGCGTAGTCCTATGTTACACCCCACCATTATTATAAAATACAATGATTAATCCAAACCAGTTAACTACAAACATCCCCAAAAATGACTTTTCTCACTTTAGTATTCCCGTGTGTGTCGCATCAAGAGCACGTGGCCCATAGCAACCGGCAATAAACTGTTTAAAACTGCCTAAAACCATACCTGGTCCTTTTGCTGCTCCTGAAAGTAAACCATGTTGACTGGTCATTGACATGCAACTGACAATTATGCATAATATGTATAGCAGAGAGGAAAGCTGAGCGGTCATATATGTCGAGTGTTTGTGTATGACGTGGAAATGTAGCCAAGTGTGTGAGGACTTTCAATTCTTTCAATGAAATGTTTGGAATGAGTGTGTTTCCTGCAGAAATTGAACTGTGGCAGACCCGCTCTGTCATACCAGGTTGTACCCGACCTTGTGCCCTATTCTTTCCGAGATAGGCTCCAGACCACTGTGACCCTGCCCGGTTGTTTTACTATGGATGGAGAGGTAATCCTCCGAAGCCTCTCTTTCCAGCTGCATTGCTTAAAGGTACTACAGCATGGCCCCCATCAAGCCTAACTTTATCCTGTCTGCCGAGCCTAATGCTCTCCTGGTAAATATTTTTGTGGAGGGTTCTAGGTGAACATTAACCATAGTTTTCAAAAACATTGCCCTTAATATGATTTCTCTGTTGAAAGTTTGTTTTAATGTAGGCCTCAGTGCAATCTGTTGTGAAAAGATTACTTTTCTATAACAAGAAGAAAGAAGGTTTCAAAATAATAGTTTTTTAAAAATTGTACCTTAAAATTACCTTAAGTGACAGAAAATGGTGGATTAAAAAGAGCAGTTATGTGTTAATGCAAAATATGTTGCATCATAAATTCCAGAATTGATATTGAGATACCACCAAATGCTGAGAACCAGGCATGTGGTATGGATGATACACTAAATGTTGGACTGACTTGCCCACAAAATATACCAATTTGCATGGAGGCAAGAAGAAAAACGGTGTTCTGATGTTTAATTAGATATGCATAAATTCATCACATTAAAAAAACGTAATGAGTATAAAAGGAGCTTCAGGCAAGCTTAGTCCTCAAGCCATTTCAAAGCTATTCTAAAGCCATTCTGAAGCCAAGGATAACTCCTAAAGTGAATTCTAAAATTAATTAATTTCAGGTTTATTAGAAATGTGGCCTTCATGGCAAGACATAGCTTCCCTTGTTGAGATTGTTCCGTACATTTAAACCTTAACACATCAGTTGACAAACATTCACACAAAATTAGGTTGAATGAAGTAGGCCTAAATGATAAATATTGTCATTTTCCTTTTATTGCAGAGGTTTATATTTTTATTTTACTGCGTACAAAATGGTTTTCTCTAATTATAGAAGCACAAAAATTGTTTTGACTTCAGAAATACTTACATTAAACCCGCGATGCACAATTCATAATTCAGAAGAGCATTCAGCACAAGTCAGACGATTAGTTTACGAGTACTAGTAGTAGTAGTAGTAATAATAATTCTGAAATAGGTAAATAACTTCCAGTGTGATTCAAGGCACCTGACTCCATGTATCAAATGATATCATCTGTGTCATTTGACTTTTCCCCTTTTCTGAATAAAAATTAAAAATCTAATTATGTCAAAGTTGTAAAAATATTTCTTTAAAAGAATCCAAATCAACCTGCCATGCGTGTATTGGCTGAATTGAAAGCTAAAACGCATTTGGCTTTGAATTAAGTGTACTGAATTGAGATGAACACATAAGAAGCTTGCAGTTATTCATGGTGTTGTAACACACCAAGAGTAAGTGCCAGCATCCCTCTTTTTCCATTAGATGGCTTCTCTGCAGATTCCTTTTCACTTTTCAGACAAGAAACTAAATTAAATGTCACAGAAAATCCAGATAAAAAGCTCTCTGTCTCTGTTTACAACAGCCTATAACCTAGTGCTTGGTGAGGGTAAAACTGGCCTTCAGACGTTGGCTTCACTTCCAAACAAGAAAAGCCAGAATTAAAATGTAAAATATCCATTATGAATTAGATCTTTTGCAGATGCCCATATTCCTGCTTCCTGTAGCTTTTTTACACAATCAATATTGTAAAACTTTTTTGTTCCCCAGGAAGCCTTGAGCTACACAATTCATTTCATCCAAACTTGAGTCCTAGAGGGCTGTTTCTTTGACCAGGTCAAACTATATCACTGCAATTTTATTTTAGTGGTTTAGGAACAGAGAAATCATTGCAAACTCCTATGCACCCGTCTCAGAAATACTTCAGTCTTGCACCTTTTGCAAGTTTGGAGGCTTCACAATATATTTCATGACGTCATATTTTATTGGTATGTGAGAATGCTCTCAACCATCAAGAGATCTGAAACACTTACTCGCTTCGGTTTGTAACTTATTCTGAAATACATCTATTGAGCGTAATAAAGTACTTTTGATGACTAAAGGTTAGGACTTCCAGTATTCATCTCTCACATCTGTGAAGAAGTCTTGTTTTGCTCACTGACATCAAGAAAAGGCTTAAAGATATGTTGTCTCATATTGTCATATAAAAATGTTTAGAGCAAGGAATGTACTGTAGTAATGTGAAGAAACATATTCCCCATGCTAAGTAAGTTTCCCAAGTGCTAACTTGAAACATGTTTTATTGTACTATTTATATAGGAACCCTTTTAATATCACTTAAATTCTGTTGCCTGACTATATATAATATAAGATTCTAACAATGCTGAAGTGCAATGAGCAATAAGGAATGCATCCATTTGCTCATTTCATTTTTTTACATCTTTGTGGACCTTTGAAAAGAGTCCAGATGCTTTGAGGCTCCTGGCTGTGACACCTTGATCCAGTGCCCTCCCCCTCTATCCCCTGTGCCACGGGGAGGTGCCCTCTGTAGCCCTTGCTCAAAGTCTCTTTGTTCACCAGATGGCTTTCGATCTCTGCCAGGGTTGTGGATATTCATGCAGAGTTTCAGGGCCCAAAGGCCCTTGTGGTTGCCACTTCAAGTCCTCTGACCAATCCCAGCTCCCCATTTGACACTTAAAGCTTTCAACTGTTCAGAACTGTTAAAAGTCGCATCTTTTTTAGCAGCACTTCCCAACACCTGTATGACCTTCTGTCTCAGATCTAAGAGAGGTTTTTAAATGGGCTTCAGTTATATTTGTGACCATCAATGAAACAGTTTGACCTCAAACTAAACAATCTAATTTAATCAAAAGAGGCTATTTTAGACCAATCTGTATATTTTCAAGGACTACTTACCTTGAGGAAGGTGGTTGCGGCCCAGAACCTATCCTGGAAGCTACAGATGCTAGGCAACTAAACTGCCCCTGGGTGGGATCTAAGTTCATTGGAGGGTGACCACACACATACAATTTAGAGTCACTAGTTGACCTGCAACACGCGTCTTAGGACTGTGGGTGAAAACCAGCGCACCCAGAGGAAACCCTCACAGATACAGGGAGGACATGCAAGCTCTACAGAGGCTGAGCCAGTTTCAACCTCACCGCAAACCAGCCCAGGTGCCACAAGGCAACAACACTACTCACTGAGCCACCATGCCACCCTGCTTTAGACCAGTCTAGTAAAATGATTCTCATTTTGATATTAATTTTTAAAACCTTGTTTAGCTTAAACACACAGAATATTTGTTGTAATGTTAGGATAGAATTTAACAACAGTGTACCATTTGGTAACTGTGAAACAACAGGATCTAAAGGTTACATGTGGGTTTGTTATTTTGGAGAAGCAGCCATCACTTCCATATCTTGCTTTTTTGTGTGCAAACATATACCAGTCAGTGGGTTATTGTCAGTAGATGAGAAAAAGCTTTTATTTTGTTTTCTACTTGGCTTCTTACTGCCGAGGGCTCATTCTGAGAGAGCGGATTTCACCAAAAATAATATTTTTTCCAAGGAAATCTTACCGCCTTGCAGGCCCAGATGAGTGTAGAGAAAACATCATTCAAAGATTCTGAAATATCAAAATGTAAGAATACCCCCTTTGCAAGTAAGACAGCAGGCAGGGCAGCCCAGCAGTTAAAGACAAGGACTTTGAACAAAAAAGGCTGCTAGTTCAAGTCTCAGTAGGGGCCTTGATATTGTACCCTGAGGCAAAGAACTTAACCTGAATTGCTTTAGTAAAAATATCTTCATATATAATCCAACTGTATAAGTGCATGAAGTGTGAAATTGTGCAATGCACACGTCACTTTGAATAAAAGTGTATGATAAGCACCAAAGGAGGAAATAATATAGACTCACTCCTCAATTTCCCCCTCTATATCTATAATATCTTTTTCCTCCTTCAGGCTGAATAAATATAGCTTAGCATTTTCACTCTGCTCTTGATGCGACACACACGGGAATACTAAAAAGCGTGGGCTTCGGAGGAAGCGATCAATTAAAAAGCAAACAAAAAAGAAGTTACTTTGATCTCCTTGAAATGGCAAGGAGAGAAGAAGCACATTTTTTTCCCGCGATCTCCGATTGTGACAGAGGCTGGTCCACCGGGTTCAACCGCCCTTTTTAGCATCGAGAATTGATTTGTTATCATCCCGTTCTTCACCTTTTCATTGTGGCCTGGTGAGCAACAATGTACATTCACCGGCGTGAAATGAAGCAGATGGGGAGAAGGCAAGGGAAGGTTTGTTACAGGCGGCACCCCCAGTGTAGCCCCGTTTTTATCAGCTCTGCTTTTCCATGCTGCTGTGGAACGTCCCTCTGCAGCTGGTCCTCCTCCTCTCTTAGCTCCTCTCAAACTCCCACCTCAGCCCGCTCAGTGTCTCCTGAGTGTCATTTCCGCATTTAAAGGTTTTCACATTTCATTTGCAGGTGTCTCTGCAAAGCACAGCAAGGGCTTCCCAGCTTTTGTCATCCCTGCATCCATGAGGGTCTGCTGGGAGAGGTCTGCCTGCTGCCCACTGGAACTATGCCTTGCACATTTGTAACAACAGTGAAAATCCTCTGCATGCTACTCTGAGGGGACTTGGTGACTGTGGTCGTTTTCATCATGCAGATGTTGATGTTGTGACAGCAGGTGGCATGGTGGTCAAGGGCTCAGAAGTGAAGGAAGCCAGGCTGAATTGCCTGTAAGAGCTGTGTAATGGTACCCTGGAGCAAGGGGCTGAGTTGCATAAATGAGTCACTTTGGGTAAAAGCATCAGCCAAAGAAACAACACAAAAAGGGTAGAAAAATACAGGAAGTATATGGTCCCGGCCTGGTGGTGAAGAACTCAGAATGCAAGCCTTGCGCGTCGTTACCTTGGGTTTGACATTTTGTCAGACCACTGAAAGACAAAAGACTTCCTTTCCAGTGTTGTTCACGTTGACAGGTTGTCTTTAACCGAGGTACAGTAAATCCAGGAAGATTCTGCCTTTGATGAGGTGTCAGACTCGTCCATGTGCTGCGTCCATGTTGATGCTTTGATACCGATGATGAGAGCAGGTGGAAAAAGGATGGCAGATAATGTCTTTCTTTCAGTGGCCTCTATCTGAGAAAGAGATATGAAACATCACGATAATCCCCCACACTGGGATATGATGCTTTGTTTCCTTGGCTTTCAGCCTTGCCAAGCTCTAGGTCAACAGAGGGCTTCTGAACCTCAGGAGAAGGTAAGGCATGAGGCTGAAAATGCTGTACATGCAATGCCTTGCAAAAATATTCAGACCCTCGATAAAATCAAACATTTTACTGGATAACAAAATGAAGCTTTAATATTCCTTTTCATGGGGTATTTCGATTTAAAATAAAAATAACACTCAAAATTAATGTTTATAAGTCAGCACGAGTTTTAATCTTGCAATGGACTGGCGTCCCATCCAGGGCAGTTTCATAGCCTAGCATCCTCTGCTTCCAAGATAGGTTCCAGACCGCTGTGACCCTCCTCAGGATATACAGTTAATGATGATGAGTTTTGGATTATGATATAGTTTTGAAGAACAACTGAGCTCTGCTGTTTGGCACTGTAAGCGTGAAAGATAACAGGATTACTAAGTGCAGCAGCAGGTGAAGCATGTTTTGGGAAGAGCGGAAAACTGTAGTCTCCATCACCTGGAACACACAAGAATCACAATTCTACGTTGTTCTATAAGACGAGCACATCTCGACATGCGTTTTTTTGAATTGATGACACTTATTTTGGTAGAGAGTGAGTTCCTCCTTAAGCATCACCACTCAGACCTCTTAACAGACACGGTAACCTACACAGCACACCGAAGGTACCAGCACAAACACTGCATTAGAACGGTATTAGTCTTTATTAAGAGTTTGATAGTCTTTAGTGAGGTATATATGAGGAGATATAAATTTTGGTGAAAGATTTGATGTGAAAAGCAAAATCACACATTTTCATGACTCTTTGAACAAACACAATTATTAATTTACGCTACAGATGTTATATCTCAAAGCTGCCAGAGGAAGAGACATCAGCCACAGTGTTTCCTGCTTTCTTAAAGGAAGAATAAAGAGAAAAATGATGCATAGATTAGAAAATCTGAGTAAATGTTATAATATTGGAGAGGCTATTTTGCCATGAGGTGTATTTGAAAAGTGCATTTGACTGTCTGGGTGTAACTTTTCTTCCCGCAAAGTACAAGTCAGGAGAAGGACATTACAACACATTCAAAGAACATTTGGGAAAGTTCCTTTTTGCCGATTCCTTCTGGAAAAGGGACTGTGAAACACTTTGTGTCGACTTGCATTTAAAAATGATATATACAAAGTAAAGCTCGATTGACGGTTTTATTCCGACAGTGCAACAGGCATCTCAGCCGCAACAGTACAAGCACAAGTGATGTTGATTTAAGACAATGAGAAGAGGGGGGGTGGCAGGCTTTTCTCCACTCCACGTTCTTCCCCCAACACACACACACCCGCACACACACAGCACGACGGGAGGCCCCCTTGCACAGCAGGGTTTCAATCACAGCCTGTTAAAGCGCGAGCTCTGTGAAGAAAACGGTGGCGCTACAGCTGCTAAATCCCACTTTGATCCATAATTGAGATGTTTGGAAGGATATCGCTCACTGAGGCGACTGCAGCGTGGCATCTAAATCCCCCGGACGCAGAGCCGGGAACCGCGTGTTCTCAGTGACTGCTCCTTCTGCAATTGTTTCATCAGTCAGACCATGCTGGTACTGCAGGGAGGGAAGCATAAGCAGTAAGATATTTTGCATGTGGAGGTACATATATGCTGTATAGAAACATTACAGATGAGTTTTCGATGATATTTAATTGCAAAATTGTAATGCTTAGTAACTATACATGCAATGGTTATTGCAGCGAATAAAACTTTTTAAAGAGGTGAAATTTTTAAATGAGCAAACTTTTAGAAATACCTTTGGTTACTATGATGATATCACGAAAAAGGTCTGAGATGCCATACAATAGATCAAAAGTGAAGTTGCAGCAGTGTGTAGAAGAGTTGGATAATATATATGCCAATTGGACTATTATTATTGTTGTTGTTGTTGTTGTTGTTGTTGAGATGTCAGGTACACAAGCACTCATGGTATTAAAGTGATTGATCAGAAGGTGGGACTGAGCCTGACAATGATGTTAATATCTGCTAAAACCGCATCATGTAATTTGCCTTTAGTTAAACTGAGAGTATATCCATAAAACCACGTGGACACATTTCTACAAACATGTAAAGTATGTTACACTGTATAAAGTATCAGTGTTGCAGAGAATTAATGTCGAAGGAATAAATAAAAACACGACTACACCTGCATACATTTTTCTAAACTTTTTTTCTGTTTTTTTTTTTTTTGCCAACCAAAAAAATAAATAAATAAAAAATGAAACACACACAAATACAATCTGGAGGGATAACTTTGAGAGCTGTTTGTTTACACAATGTGGCTGTGATCGTCTCAGTTGCCGTAGCCGCCGTGTTGAAATAATGGTAGGGGAAACCCTGCCATATGCATATGTATATACTCAGTATTTCTCCAGTGCCAATATGTTGAGCTGTACAAATAACATGAACACTGATATATTTTTTATGGTGGGCAATCTGCTTGCCTCTCTGTCTCTCCGTCACCTCCGCCAGCGTGAGGCATCTTCTAACACAGACGCTGCGGGCAGGAGAGCGAGGACGACATCAGCTGGCTCCATTTGCTGCTCGTTGACAGCAATGGCGAGAACATATGTTTTATGTAATCCTGAAATGGCCCTTGAACGGTTTGACCTTCTGTGTCACTGTAGGGGTGGTGTGGAGGCGAGAGCTGAGCCAGAGCCACACCACCTTCAACGGACCAGCTGTTCCTCCTCAGAGCCGTCAAACAGGTGGATGCTGAAATGCACCATCAAATATCTACGTCTTCCAATGGATAAAAAATGGTGGACACTTTGGAGAAAAGTGCTGACTTTTTATAATGGCAAAAAGGGTAGCATTGCACTGCACTGAATAGGGTAGGGCCCAAATTCCCACTCTAGCTGTAGTACCTTTGAGCTGGGTACTTAACCTGAATTACCACAGTAAAAATGACTCGGATCTAAAAACGCTAAATAATTTTACATGGCTTATTACACAAGCTTGACACTGGTTAGTAGTAAAATACTATGAAACATTTGTGGTAAATTGAGTATTTTTTCAAAAACTTTCCCTTTTTACTTTGTGTCTCATGCTGTGCCAGATCTTGCCAGTGTGTTTGCCATGATGAAAGCTGTTTATCTAGTCACTAAGGCTATGCTATAAAACTACACAGAAAAGTAAAACAGTGTGTCCCATGACAAATATAGATGCAGTAAGTGGATATGGAAGGACAGGAAAATTGTTTCACTGCAAAAAAAAGCTTTTATGCATTCAGTGTTCTACTCAGAGAAACATAAACTATTGAACTACAGTGTTTCACTGGAAATTTGGAAATAAAGAATAATCATGTAACACATTCATTTTGTTATCAAAACCAGCAAAAGTATAATTTTTGTGCAAATGTGTATTTTGGCATATTGCCCCGCGATTGACTGACATCTCGTCCACTGTGTAGTTTCATCACACAGCGGCCAGTTATTCTGGGACACACTGGACCACCAGGATGAACCAGTTAAAGTTAATGGATGGATGGATGGCTGGATGGATGTTGCATACAATATTCTAATAGGATGTGCAGGCTTCTCTCATTCAACTAATACCCCCTTTACAAGAATTGCAAGTCTAATTTCTACCCAAAAAATTGCTATAGCCCTGAACTTACAAAAAACACCTTAAGAAAACACAAATTTCAGTTCTTAATATGTTCCCTTGTGACCACATGAGGGGTCATGGCTTCTTCTGCACAGCTCAGTTGTGAAAGAGCCAACTAAAAGCATCACTCAGAAATCGTGACTCTTAATCACTTGTAATAACAATGAGTCCTAAAGTCCTAAACGTTTTAGACCCTCATAACAGCTCCAAAGAAAAAGAAAATGTTGCACTTTAGACAGTTTAAAATCATAAACTGCATAGGATTCTTAAGAAAGGCAATATTACTGCACATGATTTTTCCCCACAAGGAACCGGGACTGTAAATAAATGGACTGAACTGGTGGAACCTTTCATGATTCAATAACACATTACCTGCCTTTCCAATTTAAGTTAAGGGTAATGAAGATCTTCTGAGAATGTTCCTTACGAGCAGATCTTCAGGAAGAAATTAAGCTTATTACACAATGGAAGCCTGTATTATGACACACTGAGGTTATCTCACACATGGTGCCACGATTGCAGGTTAGGTTAAATTATGTTAGGTGCCTCCAGAATTTTCGGTCTCCGGCCTGAAGACAGGACATTCTGGAGGCACCTAATATAGACTCCAACAATCAACACTGACTGAATGGCAATTACCATCATCCTCATTCATTAGTAGTGAGTAATAATGGCTAATAAACACTAATACTTTGATTAGCACTTTTGATGATTTCTTGAGAAATGGAGCACTTAATGAAACATGTCTATAAGCTTTCAACCTGTGTATGTGCATCGTGGTATAAAATATACTGAGTTGCCAGTTTATTAGGTACACCCCCCACCTTCATGTGAATTGCGCATTTCAACAGGCCGTGTGTAACATGACTGCAGTCTGAGGTATGAATCAGGCAGACCAGTGTTCAATCAGCGTTCAGTGTCCGGTGCATCAGGTAGTGTTCAGCTGAGCTTTAGAACTGGCAAAATGAGTGACCTTAGTGACTCTGAACGTGACATGACAGATTGTACTAAGCGTGCAGGTTCTAGTATCTCCCAAACGGCTGTCATCCTGGGCTTTTCACGTACAATCATTTCAAAATGTTTACCAAGAATGGTATGAAAAGCACCAAGTATCAGCATTTGGCAATCCTGCGTACAAAAACAGCTTTGGGTCAGAGGGTCAAAAGAGAATGCCGGGAATCGTCCAAGTAAACAGTCGGGCCGCAACCAGGCAAACCACATTTGAGCTGGTGTGCAGAATGTCATCTCAGAATGCACTACTTATTGGAGTTTATTTCAAATGGGCCAGAACAGCTGAAGGATATGCCAGATGCCAGTGCTGTCAGAGTAGAAGAATAAAGGGCTTCTCCAGTGGGCACAGAAGCATGAAAACTAGACCACTGAGGAGTGACTCCAGGTCCCTTTTGCATCCTCTTAAAGGAAGGATCAGAATTTAGCACAAAAAAACATGACTCCACAGAGCCATCCTGTTTGGAGTCAACGGTTGCGGCTGGTGGTGGGAGGGTGATGGTGTGGGGAATGTTTTTCTGCCACACGTTAGGGCCTCTGATACCCCCTGAAGAACATCTGAATGGCATGGTGTATCAGCATCTTCACTGATCAAATTCATCCCTTCATGGTTACAGTACATCTAAACTGAGGTGGACACTTCCAACATGAGAATGTACTGTGTCACAAGGCACGTGTCATCACCGAATGGTTTCAGGAACATAGCAGTATCATGTTAAATACAGGAAAAGCACTACATGAAGCACCAAATGAACACTGACATTTTCCAGCAGCTGTGATCTTTAGACTTTGCACTGCATTATGATTTATAGAAGCAACACAATTTCGAGGGGAGGCACTAAGAAGAAACAACTAATTGAATATGACATCCACCTATTTCTGCCATTGGTGTGATTGTAAAGGGCCCCCTTCCCTGTAAATAAAATGATTTTGCAATTCAGTGGGCTCTCTCCAGGTGTGGGTCCTGAGGATTATCACCACCATGCATCCCATTGGCCTTCGCCTCGGTCTCTGCACATCACGTGCACAAACTTGCAAAGCTGAAAACATCATTAAAGTTTAAGATCTGTGTTTTTATTTGACTTCGAAATGTTTTTAAAACGCTCCTGTGTCTTATTGCTATGGCTCATTTTTATTTTGATGCTTGTTTTTGCCACATGGGTCTATTGTGTTTACTTCTCACCACATTATCAGCTCATGGACCCGCCCCCTCACTGTACTGGGGGAGTGAGGAGATAAGACTCCACCCACATGTATGTTCTCTAAGGTGCTTCCTCCACGCTCCTGTACGCTCTTCCTTGACTTCTCGAAACCAACAAAATGTCACGATCACACTCCTTTACCTCTGCATTTGCCAGTTTGTTCAATAGGACAAAAGATTTAAACATCATGTTTAAACATCAGTGAGGGTTTATGCTCCTGCAAGCTCACAAGGCCTGATAACAGCACGACCACAGAAGACAACAAATGCGATCAGTTCACTGAGAAATTATATATGCGTCACGCTGTTCTGTATCCTGTCAAAACAATGACTGGAGGTGTGGAGGCAAACTGTCAGATTATTGTTGGAGACTGAACGGTCGTCTGGGGCTAATGCCCAATAAAGCATTTATTGAAATATTGGTAAGGTGTGAAGCAAATAGCACTGCAATTACCATCACTTTAGAACTCTTTTCTTCTCCTCCTCAAGTGAAAACGTAGTCAAGATTATAGTCCTTTTTTGTGGAAATTGGTCTATTTAATGGAGGAAAGTTATACCCATTAGCTCCTATAGTACTTATTTCAGAATGTGTAAGAGTAGCAGAAGGCCTTTGATGAGGAACTGCATGCTGGGTTATCCGTCTCGGTCACAAGATGAACCACGATATCGACATGAGGTCCATTAATGACTTATTGACCAGCCCTTTGATCGCTCTTGCAGTAACAGATTCAAACGTGACCTGCGGCCCTGTGATGTTCATTTCATCCCTGACACTGCAGCTCGGTGTTTGATGTCCCCCATTCCTGCGGTCCTCTTCCGACGGGAATCTTGGTGAGAGATGCTCGTGAGGCGGGATGCTTGTGTTAAATGTACCTGTTTGCAGGATGCGCACCCAGCCATGGACTTTGACAGGCGCTGGATTTAAAAGACAAAGAACAAAGCAGGATATTTGCATATTGCTCACTTTTTGGTCCCCATTGTTGTTGCCTAACAGCTGTTCCACAATAAATATTAATTATTTAGGCAATTTTGATTTCATTTTTTTTTTTCCACCCATCATTTTCACAGACTCCAGCAGAGAAATTTTTAAACAAAGCGCTGATTTAATATGCAACTTCAAATTGAGAGTTATAAACCTAGTTCTTGACCATTAATTAGAATTT
The DNA here is from genome assembly GCA_900497675.1 of Arapaima gigas. NCBI lineage: Eukaryota > Metazoa > Chordata > Actinopteri > Osteoglossiformes > Osteoglossidae > Arapaima > Arapaima gigas. The sequence goes on along the minus strand of UFQX01000589.1, from coordinate 168,682 downwards.
CTCTTTCTCGACTTTTAACACTATTCTCCCGAGTCCATAGATGGGATTGGATGTGAGAAACTCGACAGTGGCTCGCACTTACGGTGGCAGTTTGCGGCAAAGCCACCAGAGCCGTCCTTTATCTTTCAGTTAATCCTTAAGTCCCTCATCTTTTATCGTGAGCCGTAAATCAAGGCCTCGCTACAGTTTCGCTCTCCAAGCGTCATGTTCAATTTGAGAAAGTAGAGATCACATCACACTCTGTACTGTGATTGGAACATGAAGATTAGTTTTTCTGAGGATCTTGAGAAGGAAAAGGACCTTGGGAGTCTTTCCTGGTTCATTAACTAAGGGGAGCATCTACAAGCTGAAGAAATTTTTATTTTAATGAATGAGTATGATAAGAAGCAAAGAAGCTTTTTAAAGAAAGAAGCAATTTATTGTCCTGCTCCTGTGCTAAGTGTCTATGTCATATATACTGTATGGATGTATGCATTGTGTCAGTTTACCGTGGTTATCTTCCCATTACCCTGGCTAGATCAGTGTTTAGAAGTACAATGCTTGAGAAGCTACTTTCCCCTGGTTTTATAATTATATTAAGCAACATCTTAGTTTTGTTTTAGGTTATATCAAATTAAGTTTTAAATTATCCCCATATCTATTTCCATCATATGAAGAAACCACTGTGTAATTGAAGTGTTCATTGCGAAAGACCTTAATATCCTGAAGGACATCATTGCTGCAGAATCCAGCCAGAATCATATTTCTTAGCGCAGGGTGGATTATGTGTTTTTCAAAATGTCGCCGAACAAGACATATCAAGTTGCTCAGTCTCTGGCCTAAAATAGTTCAGCATTTAAATCTGGTGCTTTTGCAAAGCATAGAGGCGGTACTGACTCAACCTTTCTGGTGCTTCAGAAAGTGAGAACATGTCATCAAAAGTGTGATGACTGAATAGTCTTTCGAGGCATTGAAAACGTGTTCCATTATGCACATGCGAAAGCATTTAAATGCTGTCACTGGCTTTCTTTTTGTTTAGCCTCATATTCTCGCTGCACACAGCAAGGATGTGAAAAATTGTGAATGTGGTGAAAACTGTTCTGTGATATGATTTAATATTTATTATTATGACAGACTGATTCTAAGGAATTTATATCTACTACCGGGTTAAGTATCACTATGCTGAAAGAATGTGTGCTGGTCATGAAGGTGATGTTAGATATAACCTGTGGTGTTTCTGCCAGGGCAATTCGGCTTCAGCGCTGGTTCTCCAGCTCTCGTGTCATACCACTATTATCACAGAAGGAGAGTTAACTGGGTTCATCCGGGGCGGGCAGTCGGTCCCGGAGGGTCATAAACCTCCTGGATCCTGTCTGAACTGAACACCAAACATTTCAGGCTGTGCTGCAGTTTCACATTGTATCATCCCTCACTTACATAACATTTTGTGGCACTCAGTAGGGTTTAATGTTTTTGTACCACTGTTGCGGCAAAGAGAGAGTTTTACACGTCACAATTTCTAGGCAGTTTGTGAGTTTGCATGTTGAAGGTGCCACACAAACAGCCCTCGCCTGAATTTAAAATTTAAAAAAAAATTTATTTGCATAGACACTTGCTGTTTAACCATATACCCTTTTGGTAACTCAAGTAACAGTGAAAAAATTGCTTTAGAGAGGGATATTCAGTCGCAGCAGCTGTATCAATAAAGCGAATAAAACGCAGAATTGGTTGGCCGGACATGGTCAGTGAGTTCTTTGGCTGACCGTTACTTTGTGTTCAGGTAATTCCTTTGTGGGCATGTTGGACATGAAGCAGTCTGTAAGACTGACCTCCTTTTATAAGCTGCAGTGCGTGCTCACATAGTTTTATTATTCAGTTAAGTGTATTGTGCAAGGGTGCCTTACAGACACAAATGTAATCTGAATTGAGACAAATATAATATAATATAACGCAAATCAGATGAAACGTCTGATGTCTGGTGGAAAACAGAGATTGCCATGTGTCATCATGTGAGCTTCCTTGCACATGATACTGGAAATACGCCTCAACAAATTCCTGAATGTAAATTAGAAAAACCGTAATAAAAATAGCACTCATTCTAAAGTGAAGATTTATCCAAATCCTTGGGAATGCACTGAGTCTGTCTTCAGACAGAGCGCTATATATAGGCATAAACTGTATTTAAAATATGAGGGGTACAAAAAATACTAAGAAGTGATGACATTTTTTTTTTTATCAACCCTTGTATGTTATATTTTTCCATTTTGGAGTTTGCCCTAGAAAATCGCAATTTATCTAGTGAGTCCTGCTCAAAAAAAACAGTGGAAAAGCTGCAAAACGTTGCAAATTTGCGTTTATCGCTATAGTCAACAGTCAAGCTGACTATTTGACAGGAATCTTTAAACTGTTCTTGCTTGAGGCAGTTTAGTCTTTTTAATATTTTTACATATTTTAACTATTGTTATTCGAGTGCCTAAATCTTTGAGTGCACCATATAATTTCATGCAAAATCCATAATGGTCTCTGTGTATTTTATTTCCTCATTATATTGGTTTCATTTGACCTCTGGCCCCAGTTTTGTGTGCTCTGCTACTGCATAACTGCATCTCGCTCTCCTGCCCCAGAGCTCACTGGAATTCCACCAACAACAGCTTAATCCCGGGGCTGTCGAATGTCACATGTCCCATCATGGTTTGGCACAGAGGACTTCATGGAGCGATACTGCAATGTCTCAGAGTTGAAAAAGAAAAGAATCATTAACTACTGCATGCCCATCAGCGATGACTGGTGATGATACAGAAATTATATTAGATCAGGTACTACAGCAATCTCTCCATATCCGAACTCGCTATATCCAAATTTTTGCTATGATAGCACTTGAAAATGAATGGAAATTTTTGCTATAATTTTGCAGAATTTTTATTCAAAGCTTTTCCAATAATAAAAAATCAAAACAAAAATAAAAATTTAAAAGTAAAAAAGTTTCAAATAAATACCATACAATACCATACAGTGTAGTGTACTAAAATAATACTGTATGTGTTGTAATAAATTCTATTGTGTACTGTTACGACTTTATCAGAAGCGAGACATGCTCCTGCATGGGTCTTATCAGCCGTTGTCACCTGTTTCTCTTTATCTGTACACGTTTGTGCTGTGTCACCACATTTATTGCACATTTCATTATTTAAATAAACCTATTTATTTAAATGCCAGATATTGTGTTAAACAAAGAGGATGCACCAGGTTACTTTGACACACGTCTTTATTCCTTTTATTCAGTATCTCATAACACCGAACTCCTGCTGTGAACCCCACACTTGCGCTCTCTCATCTCCCACGTGTAAGGTGGTGACCCTGTGAGGGTAGCGGGCGCTAACACATGAAATGTTCTATACTGTACACACTGCAACAAGCAGTATAAACATGCAAATGAATGACAACATTAAGGGTTTTCTGATTAGGTAACCGGTGTTTAAGTGTTTCATCCTGTTGAAGTCATGGGTTGACAGTTATACAGGTGTTTTTTGATGGGTTGGGATTGCATTGTTTATTTATTTTCCCCCATTTAAAATACTGGGAAACTGGCATTCGGTACCTAAATGCTATCCACTGCAGTTGCAGAGACAAATTGCATTTGGGGATAGAGGGATTACAGGAATGTAAAGCGACCGTAAACTACAGTCCTGTGCCTGCGTGAAGTTTACTTCTATCTTGTGGAAGTGTAATTTCATTGCTGTTACAGACTTATATATATATATTCCAAGTCCTTTTAAGCTCCCTCATATCATGTTGGAAAGACTAGTATTTTACAGATTTGACAATTAGGATGAGGGAATGCCTGAGGGTGCTTGATATAATGTTTTTTTATCATTATTTCACTGCTTAGTCAACTTCTCTACTCAGAGCGACATTCCCTCAGGGAAGAAAACGCAGATGTGAGAAGCCTGTGTCTCCAAACTCTGTACTGGTTTTTATAATATTCAAAGGGAGATGTCTGCCACATGTGATTTTACTATATGCTAGAAGGAAGCTTTCAGTGCAACAGATGACTTTCTCTTCATTGTGTAGCTGTCTAGCTCTGGATCCAGCACCTTTCTAACTCCAAGAGGAATAAAAGCAAACTGTCAGACTTTCACTGTGATTCCTTCAAAATCTATAACTGCTTCCCTAGTGAACAGTCATGGCAGTTTAGAGCCCATCCCAAAAGCACAAGGTGCTAAACTAGGCAGGGTGCAACACAGAGGGGACACCAGTCCTTTGCTAGTTGAGAACATACACTTTTACAAGCTCTGGCTAACTTAGAGTCACCAGTTCACTTGAAACATATGTCTTTGTACTGTGGGAGGAGAAGAACATGCAGACTCTATACAGAGTGACCGGGGATCACAAGGTGCTGCAGTTGCTTGGTGATGCAGCGCTAAATGTGTGTTTTTTGTTTTCAGACATATGATCATTGACCTTAAATCTACAACACAGGGGTGCCTGAGGAGCTCCAGTGGAAACACAAGAATGAACTTGCTAACAGACAAGCGACTGTGAATTTCAGCGCCTGTGGTAATGCATAATAGAAAGTAACCTCACCTATTATTGCTTGAGTGTCTGGAGGTATCATAGCCTCTGCTGGCTTTCCCATTCCTGGCTCCTAATGAATATTTCATGGCCACATCCAGGAGTGGCAGTTGGCTCTAAGCCATGAGACTGGTGAGACTGGGGGAGGGGGGCATAAGGAAAGAAGCTGATCTCACTGCAGGGAAAAGAAGAGCTGGGATTTTATGAATGAACACTACTATCGCCGAGCCTTTACTCTCTTAGCACAGTCTTTATTTCTGTCCATGAAACCACATTTCTTCCATCAAGAAAGAGGAGATACCAACTGTAGATCTGTTTTACACTTCCCTCCGATTATTATTGCGCCTCAGTTTCTTGGGTTGTGCATTTGGTTGTGGGTTTGGATCCGGCTCAGTGTGATAGGTTCTACCTATATCTCCTGACAGCTGCATATATTTACATGAAACCATAAGTTACGATCGTGTTTATATTTCCTAACTGGCCTTGGAGAAGAATATCTGCTAACTGAGTAAATATTCATGGAAACTAAGTCAACATCTCACTTTTATTCTGTTTGGGTGTGTTTTCTGATATCCGCCAACTGGCTGAGTAAAAACTGGTTTCACTTGTTCATCTTCAACTGTTAACTTTACAGAATTAAATCTTCAGAAACTGTAACCCATCCGTTCTTTTACTAAAGTAAATACATCATCAACACAAGTGTCTTTTTCAAACGTGTTGCTACCTCTGTGTTACAATTGTTACTTTTTATAGGTAATTAAAACAAATATAGTTTTTATAGTTAGTTAAAACAATTGCTGCAAATCAGTAAAATGGTGCTTGTATATTTATGTAATATTGAATAAGTAGCAGAAGAGGTTCCTATAAAGAAATTATCAGCCATAATTATGAAGAAAAAATTGTTTTCTTCAGCTGTAAACTTATGTCTTAAAATGCTTGTAAAAGAGATTTTTCTAGAGCGAAGAGGAAAGAAGGGGTGAAGAAAAACCATAGCGGCCGTAGTAAATAAAACACAAACGAATAGCATTTTGCATCACTGTGCGATTTTATGAAACTCAGAAATCATTTAGCGTCCACCCCGCTAAGGTTCAATCCCAGCTTCAAACTGCTGAGCTGCGCCGCTGTGATCTGACATGTCACGCGAACGTCCCGCAAGGGTATGCTGTCGCTCCCCATCAGTCCCGGTGTTTGATCGAGCAGGCTGACGTGTGTGTTCGGAGTGGAGGGGGGTGTGATTTGTGGTGCAGCTCTGCTTTGCCGGTTGCCGCCTGTCACCTGCTCTGCTGGAGATCCCAGTGTGACTGAATATACACTTTCTGCTGAGAAAGCAGGTCTCAGTGATCAGTTTAGCCCCGGGGTCCCACTGCTGGGGGTGGATGTGTAAATGCACCTTAGTGGGGGAGTTCTACTGGGCTGTTCACTCACAGCTGAAGACTTTTTGGTTTGATAGTAACGCCAGGTAGATACGGAATTACAGTCTATTCATTGCCTGTGCCTGTCTCCTATTTACAGACTATATATGTATGTGTGGGACCTTCACAAGATTTGCTTACTTCTAGGACTTCTAGGGAGTGAAAGTCTTGACCTCAGCTTGACCTTTGAGAAAAATCAAGGTCCGCAAGCATCATCCAACCCACCGGAACAACCTGCTGCAGATTTGCCAAGACAAATGGGAAAAAATTACCCCCGAACAACGTGCAACGCTGGTACATACAAACCCCCAAAGCTGTTTTTGAACCAGAAGGTGTCTCCACCAAATATTAATGAGTATTAATCAGTTTAATTCTCAATCCAGGAAATTTTGATCACTGCCAAGGGTTTTGAATACTTCAACAAGGCACTGTATGTATGTGTCATTTACCTGTTTCATAGCACTGCTATTATGCCACATATTAAAGCCGCGCTGATTCTTTCACAATGAGGGAAATTCAGGTTTCCTTTTTTGTCTGCGTTGTACATTTTTGTTCACCCCGAAAGTGTAAGAGAAAGGTTCCTTTCCACGCAGAGTCGGGCAAAAATGGCAGGCTGATTAAGACAGATGGCTCCGAGTCGAGAGGTGTGTGCGGAATGCTGAAGCAGACCCACACGAAGCCCCCAGATGAAGACGGGAGGCAGCAGAGTGGAAGCACAGAGCCAGAAAATTGCACTGCGCTCTCTTCGCTTTAACTCCTCCGCCTCATATATATTTCCCCTCCATTTTCTGGCTCTGAATCCTTTCATAATTATGCTTTTTTTGTGCCTTTGAACCCGCAGGCTAGCAAGAGAGTGGAAATAATTTTATTTGTGCAAAGATTCATTTAAGCCATTAAAAGGCACTTTGTGAAATGATCGATCACTAATAATAGTTGATTACTAGTGTAACTGTAATAAAATCTTTCTAATGTGTAATATTGGTAAAGGCCAACATGCAACCTAATCTAAAACCAACCGGCGTTCGGTGATGTATAATAATACATTATCATAATTAAGTGTGATAATTGCCTCTAACAGCAACAACTAGTCTCACTTATTCCAGCTGAATACATTGAGCTTTAAAATGATCTATATGCCCAGTATTTTCACATTCGGGATATTTTGTTCTTGTCCTATATAACCATTATTATTCAGTCTTGAAATATAGCATTTAAAGTCCTCTTTTGTAATTCAAAGCGATATGTTTGTTCGTGCAAGGACATATTGATTTGTCATGTCTTGGATACGGGACAAATATGATTTATTAAATTTCTTCTTGTTCTGCCTGGCAAAGGAAATCCAGCAAAAACCACCAGGGATCTCTTCTTTGCAGCACCTCCTGACCAAACTGTATTTTTTTTTTGTGTGCACTCTGCACCACGAGTATCCTGGAAAAGTGCTAAACTGATGAGTATGTCTTTTTCAGCCTTTTGACTTCATATGCTTCATAATTAAGGGCAGCACGTGGCATCCAGGGAAGTAGGTTCAGATCCCACCTCCTGCTGTACTACCCTTGAACAAAATACTGATTTAGCATTTTAGCAGGAATTCCCCTGCTGTATAAATGTGAGAATAAATTTAAATAACTTAAAAAACGTGGTGTACGTTGTAAGTCACGTTGGAGAAATGCATCAGCAGAATAATAGTAGCAATAATAATATTAGTGTCACCTTTGCAGTAGGGTGCTGTCATACTGCTGAAGTGTCCACTTCTACACACTAGTAACATTTTTTATATGCAACGTCTTTGACACGACCTGCTGTGTCATTTTTTCATACTATGGATTTCAAACTGCATGTGATAGATATATATTGATGATATAACCTTGAAAATCTTACCTAGCAAATAAACTGATGATATAGATATAAATGTCAGATGAAAATAGTGAGCTGTTCATTTTCCCGCTGCTTGTGAGCTTTAGATATATCTTGTTACAAATGAATTTAATATTGTGAGCTGAAAACTGAGCACCAAAGGCATGGAAAGCCGTCGGGAATGACGTGGTCTGGCAGGACTTGAGCGTGTGGCTAATAGATTGTCACCACCAGACTCTGTTCTCTCACCTAAGACTTGTGACTCACTGGGTGACTCATCTGAGGCTCTGTGTGTGTGTGTGTGTGTGTGTGTGTGTGTCGTGCTGTCTTTGTGGGCAACAGGACAGACTTTTTTTTATACTCAGACAGAGTTGTTCACCCTCCATGGTCTGTATACATTTTGCTAACATTGCTAACTAACATGTGGGAAAAACAAGCAGGACAGATGAAATGGAATGATAACTAAACACAATTCTGTTACACAGTCATAGTGACATGGAGCAGTCAGGAGTTGAACTAGCGGAGTGCAAGTAGTAAGTTTAGAAAACACCTCTTGTTGTAGAACTGGTGGCACAGCAGGTACCACTAGTGCCACACATCTCCTGAGCTGTAGGTCTGTACATAGGTTCAAATCTGGCTCTCTCTGGAAAGCCTGCATGTTCAGTCCAAAGGTATGTTTCAGGTGGCTCTGATGTGTGTATGTGTGTGTTAGTTACATTAAGAAAAGGTGTTCAATTTGTTAATAAAAATACAAAATCAGGGCTTTCCATACACTGCATCTACTAAAGGCAGTACAAATGTCGTCAGTGGAGCAGAATACCTCTTTTTTAATTTAAAAAATAAAGTCAAATATTGCACAAAACTGTAATTCTGTAAAAAACAGAACTTTGACATTTTAGAATTTGTAGAGCCCTTTGAAGCCTTGCTCCAGCTGCCAGTTTAAATTGTACATCCAGAAGCTGAGGCCTGGCTCACTCCACCAAATCAGAGTGAGAAATGAGAGCTGTTGTCATGTCTTGTAGAAATCATGGCTTTCTGGAGAAGTACAGCGGCCTGACCTTAGGTGTTACAAAACTGGGCAAACAGTCATCACGCCACACCACAGGGCCCACCAGCCAGACCTTAAACATGCAACTTTAGAGATGGTTATTCTCCATATCACGACCTAGTGCTGTTCAAACATCAAGTTCCTGTTGACTTCTTACTGAACTGTAAACAATTGTTCATGAGGTCTGTGACATCTAAGGAAAATGTGGAAAAGCTAACAAAGTCAAAGCCTCTTCTGTAAAATTAAAATGATTTATTTTTGGCAAACATGGAGTTAGTAATACTACAAATTTTTTGTCTCGGATATATATAGTTTTGCTTTTAATCTTTTCGACGTTGTGCACCGCAATGAACGGACCCGGTCCTGGGTGTACCCTCCGGATCTGTTTTTGGGATAGACTCAGGACTGTTGCCCGCTGATCCTCAATTGAATAAAGGATTCTTGATAATGAATGAATGAATGCTCAAATGAATGAATGAATGGTTGTTGAGCCTTGTGCATTGCTGCGTTTTTTTGTGTCCTTTATAAAACCCTTATATTTTGAGCTACCACATTGCAGGCAGCCCACAGTGACCCTGCACGTACCATGTTCTTTCAACATGTATGAATGCATGTCGAATACCTGCGGTGTCTGATGGTGTTTTGATTTGTTTAGACTCTCCCTAGTGAAATCATCACAGCTCCTCCTGGTGTGTTTCCTCGTCCCTGCTGTACTTTAGTCTCAAGGGCAGCAAAGGTCTGATTTATTATCCTTCCCACAGCCTGTCTACAATAACAAGCAGGTCAGAAGCAGCCGTTGCCATGGTTTTTGCAGATTGTAGTAGATTCGGTAAGATCACGCGTGTGCGTGTTTGTATGTGTGTCGGCCTGCATGTTTGCATGAGCTGACTTGACTCCAGGGTGGGCATCTTAAGGGAAATCCGAGTACCCTCTGTTTCCTCCGTCTCCATTAAGCTATTGTTAGTCGACTACCACTTCCAAATTGCAGTACCATAGTGCACAGGATGGTTACAGGGTAACATTAAAAACCCTTTTCCACCATATCTGCGATGAAAGAAATATGTATTAAAAGCCCTCCTCCCTTTAGCTCTTCTTCATATTCCTGGGCAAAGCTTTTTTGCCCCACAAAGAGAGCAGAGAGCAATGAAGTCCCCGTATCTCTGACTGCGTATAAATAGTTTTACTCTTCAAAACTAACATTTGTTCCATAATACCACCCTGCTCTGGATGATCAAGGTGATTTCATCATTTGCATCATTCATCTTGAGCTGCTCAGTACCACTTAGTGTTTAAAGTTTAAAACATTTGTATTTAAGCCATCTGCATACAACGTAATAACTTCACTTGACTTAGCCGTGATACTCGAAAAATCGAGATTTACATTTTGGTTTAGTGACAGCGTTATAATGTTATAATTTGAACGGATGCTTTTCCGCACCTTCCAATGTGACGTTTGTACTGTATAGTAAGCTGCTTACAATGACTTACCCACTTATACATGTAGGCGATCCTTTAGCAGTTCAGGGTAGGTACCTGTCTGAAAGGTACTACAGAAGGAGTAGCGATTTATACCTGGGTCTGAGGCGACATCTCTAACTACTATGACACCTCCTGATCATATACATAACCTAAACATGCTGATGTGCCCCTATTATATCCCTTTCATTCTTTAGGACACGTCATTTGCCCTCTACTATAGGTCTGGGAAAAAAACTCTGTGGAACAGTAGTTCAGCTTTTATGAATAACATCTTCACTTTGAGAAGTAGGGAATTTGTCACATCTTAGACGCTACGAAGAGGCATGTCTGCTGGGTGCATTTACCACACAATTGGATGGGAAAGCGCAGTGACTGAAGGGCCAATGAGGTGCGAGCGCCTAACTGGCCAGGGTTTTCTCCTTCTCTCTTTCTCTTGGCATCATGGGGAGCCTAGAGGTGCTTTCTGAAGGATTCGCGGCACATGCAGGCGCCGGGCTTTCCCCAGATCACAGCCTGCATTATGTACCGCAGAGCCAATTAATGTAACAAGTACAATGTTTTTCCATAGCGGCGTCCCCCTGAGGACAGCCTTTGAAAGCGAAATGTTTCATCTCGGTGGGTTGTTGCAGGGATGAGGCGAGAGAATGGCTTTCAATGAGCGCTAGTTATGTAGGTGAGCGAAGGTTAGTCCTGCACCCCTTTTTGTTTTTTTACTGCTTGTGATAAACAGTAAATTGTAGGGGGCTTTGCCATGATGGTGACACCGAGGAATAAATAGTTGGTATTTAAGAATTTACATTTTATTCTTTATTATTATTTTGATGGCAGTTCACCCCTTCACCTGTGTAGTAAATAAAACTAAAAGCCTTTTTCTTATGGTGTCCGTATTGGGTCCTAGTTAGCGGTATATCCTAGTAATCGCAAACTCCTTGGCTTGCACCCCATTCCAGCTGTAGTACCCTTGACTACAGTGTTTACCTTGAGTGGGTATGGTAAATATATCCTGCTGTATAAATGGAAAACGCAGTGAAGTTGGTTATCTAACATTGTAAGTGGCCTTGACTGCTAACCTTGAGGTAATTCAGAGGATGCTCATCACCTACAGCCATCTTATAGAGCCAGCAGCTGGCTTTCTATTGTTATTTTGTACCATCTAATTGCTGATATTTAAAATTATGTTACACATATAGTGTTTACACATGACATGGTTTAATGGCACAATTTTTCTTTTCCTTCCTACATTATTAGTCCTCCATGCAGTGCCAGGTGCCCTCTAGTGGCTGTGTGTGTGTGTGTGTGTGTGTGTGTGTGTGTGTGTGTGTGTGTGTGTGTGTGTGTGTGTGTGTGTGTGCGTGCACGCGTGGGCATACTCCAGGTGATGGTCAGCAGCCACTTTCAGGAAGATTAGGGTGCAATGCAGTAATGCAAAGAGGAGTGGACCAGAGCTGCTCTAATGTGTTGACTGAAAAAAAGAAACACAAAGTTATTTCTTTAAGGCACTGCTGTGTAAGGGGGTCTATAAGCTGATGGATTAAAGAGTGCTTTTATGTCGTCACATATAGAATCGGAATGCTCACTTATTTTTGGTTCAATAACTATTGGCAAAATAATGCCACTTACTTCTGTCACTTGAGGTTTGATGTTTCCGCTGGTTGGATTTGGCGACGAGTAGGTTAGGAGAATCGAGGTTAGTTATGCACAAATGTGTAAAACCAAAGAGTGTTTGTGTCCATTCACATCATTCTCATGTTGACCTGCTTCACAGCTACATGCCATTACAGAGAATATGGTAAATTGTCCTGAATGGATGTAAAATGTGTTGTGATTTTTTTTTAGAAGAGACTATACAGGTGTACCACTTCACAATGTTCGGATTAAATTTTTTATACTTTACCGTCTCTTCTAAGTATTTGTAATAAGATCTAGTTCTTTTTATGCTTCTATCGGGTGGTTAAGAACTGGACTTGTGATCCACAGGTGATTCGATCACAATTTGACCTCAGGTGAATATAATAAATGTCCAGGGGAGTAAACTATGGGGTGTTTTCAGGACTGACATGTCTCCGCAGGTACATCCGCACCATGTATCTGGGCATCCAGAGTCGGCGACGGAAGAAGCATCACCGCCGTTTCTACTGGGCCATGATGTATGAGTACGCAGACGTCAGCATACTGCGTCTCCTGGAGACCTTCCTGGAGAGCGCCCCCCAACTGGTGCTACAGCTCTGTATAATGATCCAAAGGAATCGGGCGGAGACACTGCAGTGTAAGGGCAGCGGAGAGTTGGGTGCGGGAGGGTGGGTGCAGGTTCAGAGGGGCTTTATTAGGGGCATCTGGCCGGTGCCAACTGGCGGTGATGGTGTAATGGGGTCGGAGTGATTTTTTAGCACACAGTGGGTTTTTGTTCCACTTTTTTAAGTGTTTTTTAGTACCATCAGATGATCGTTTCAATGCCACAGAGTACCAGCATCCTAACGTATCACTGATACTAACCAGGTGTATCTATCCTTCAATGGTAAGTCTGCTCTTTCTCAAAGTGTTACTTTCGCCAAGACCGCGTGCCACATACCAAAACCCACAACATGTCAGGATGGATCCACAAACATAACAATGCCATTATGTCACCTCAGTGGCCTGCAGAGTCCCCATCTCTCAATCCACCTCTCAATCTTTCCTGTCCTCAGCATCTGTAATGTTGCAGGCTACTTTAGAAGTGATGAACAGGAGGGTAAAATATGGAACAGCTTGTTTGATAGTTTCTGAATCTGAATTATTGCACTACAGTTACTATTCAGTTGATACATTCATGGAAAGTGACATTCAATCCAGTTTGTAATGCTGGGCGTTTTACGGGTGCAATTCCGCTTAAGCATCTTGCTGAAGAGCACTACTGCCGAGCACCTCATGGGGCTGGAACCAGCAAGCGTGTTAGAAATGTCACTGTCCTTAACCACAGTGCCACCCACTGCCCTTGGCTGATGTTTTGTGTCCAAAATGGTGCAACGCACAGATTATTGATCCTGCTACAGTTCGGCAGGTAACTGCTGCTGCCGTTTAGCGGATGATCTGTAACGGGAGCCTGCTGCATACATCTCAAGTGACGGCACTGAGAGATATGCTGACGTCCCACTGAGTATATTGGCGTCTCGGAGAGAAAAAGTGCGCACGGCAGAAAGGAATATGCAGCTTTACAGGGCTGCCAGTGCTGAGTCAGTCAGAGGAGCAGCAGATTAAAGGTCCACAGTGCCCAGCTTGCTCCTCGACAGCATGATTCATGTCCTTGGTTTATTCATTAAATTTTGGACATATAAAAAAGTTTGCACAGGACTGTTTTATTCCATGGTCTGATAGGCGGCGTTTTGCTGACTTTCCCTGCACAAGGGGTTGTTAGTGGCACCTATTTCCTTCCTCTGTGATTGTGTGTGGCTCACCCAACAAAAAGATGCTCGATTCAGACACCTCAACGTGACCATCTGTCGAGGACCATGCACTGGATCCACACAACAGAGCAGCCATAGGAAACCCACACTAACATGGAAAGAACGTGCCAACTTCTTACAGACTGAGTGGGATTCACTTGGCTTTTTTAATATGTAATTAACCTGATGTGGTATTTTTGATTCTGACATCATTTGTAAAATTGGGTTCCATTTTTACGTGAGTCTTTGAAACATGTTTTTGGGTAGTAGACTACAGCATCTTGTCCCCCCATCTCTCCTCTTGCAGGCGTCTCCTCCGTGGCCTCGCTGATGTCCCTCGCCTGGGTGCTGGCCTCCTACCACAAGCTCCTGCGGGATTCCCGAGACGACACGAAGAGCATGAGTTACCGAGGGGCAATTATTCACATCTTCTGGCGGCTCTTCACTATCTCCTCCCGGGTGCTGTCTTTCGCCCTCTTTGCCTCCATCTTCCACATCTACTTTGGCATCTTCGTGGTGGTGCACTGGTGCGTCATGGCCTTCTGGATCGTCCACGGAGGCACTGACTTTTGCATGTCCAAGTGGGAAGAGGTGCTCTTCAACATGGTGGTGGGCATCGTCTACATCTTCTGCTGGTTCAACGTTAAAGAAGGCCGAACCCGGTTTCGCATGGTGGCCTACTACTTGGTGGTGCTGGTGGAAAACACCGTCCTGACCTGTCTGTGGTACACCTACAGGGACCCCATCACTACGGACTCGTACGCTGTGCCCGCGCTCTGCGGGGTTTACCTCTGCTTCGTCTCCGGCGTAGTCTTCATGTCCCTCTACTATGGGTTCCTGCACCCCATGGGGCCTAGGGTGAGGGTCCTGGCCAGTTCCTGCTGTGCTGAGCTCTTGTGGGGACTCCCTTTGCCCCCTGAGGCTGAGCCCATGACCCCAACCCCGGGCCCCCGGGGTTCCCAGGCCACACCAACACGGGTTGACCCATCCCAGCAGGAGGACCTGGCAGCAGACACCTGTCTGCCTGTGTTCCAGGTGAGGTCCCCTCCTCCCAGCACACCCTCTGGCAGGCCTCACCGCCCCGAGGGTCCCCTCATCAAGATCGACATGCCCCGGAAGCGCTACCCCGCCTGGGACGCCCACTTCGTGGACCGGCGCCTGAGGAGGACTATCAATATCCTGCAGTACATAACCCCCACGGCTGTAGGGATCAGGTACAGAGATGGGCCGCTCCTCTACGAGCTCCTCCAGTACGAGTCCTCTCTCTAAACTCTCCACTCTTCTCCTCTCCTCCTACACACATTCATCTCTGGGCTTTCATTTTATTTCTTTTTTTTTCCACACCAGTGAGGAGTTTAAAATGTATTATGAGCATCATGAAAGGGCAGATTATTGTATCTGTCTTATATTCATTTGAACTTTCCTTGTATGAATATAAAAAGATACACAAAATATACATGAAACATTCATGAAAGTGAAACAGAATTGTAGATAATTCCCAATTATTTGTGTGCCGATCCGTAGATTTTTGGTTGCACATGTGTTGGAAATGGGTCCAACCACTTTGACTGTGATCAAACTGTACATCTGCCTGTGAGGAACGTTACTGTCCATAGTGTTGGGTTGTACCGGCATCTGACTGGGTCTCATGGGAATGATGGAGGAGAGATGCAGGTTACCCCCCAGTGCCTCCACTCTTATTTTGGGTAATTCATCCCAGTACGGGCCTCCCTCGCTAGGTTTAGTGATTCAGCAGTGATTTTTCAGCAAGCTTCTCAAAAAAGGCAATCAGACACAATGAAGGACCAATTCATTTTGACTGATGGCGGATCCCCACTGCAAATATGAAAGCACATTTCATTTCTACCAAACGGGGCACAAATCTAATTTTTTGCAGCTGCAGGTAGACCAAAAGAAAGTTAGTGATGCTGCACAGCAACTGTGCAGTGAGTGCAGAAGGGAAAATTCCCTGCAATCGCTCTGCCAACCACCTGCATATCTGATGCCTTAACTTGAACATCCACATCTGACCCACTTGTTCATTGTCTTCCATGGAGAGTGAACACATTAGTGGCCTCTGTTCTGTTCAGCCACACTGGACTTGGAGATCACAGTGACCTCTGTAGATTCCGATCCAGCAGGAGAAGAACTACCAAAGTTCACCAGCTTGGTGCTAAAACCATCACAATGGCACTGATTGCCAGACTGCCTTAATGTCAGTGTCAAAATGAAAGATAATATCTATTTTGTACTATAGTACAGTCAAATGTCTATACACATTCTTCTATGGTAAAGGGCCTTGCTACTACTATTATTATTATTATTATTATTATTCTCTGAGATGGTCTGGCATCCCATAAAGCTACACCCTGTTTTGCACCCTATGATCGAAGAACAGGCTCTGGACCACTGCAGCTCTGCATTTAACAAGTTTCTCAAAATGAAAATGTAGATATACATATTTTGCTTTAATGTGATTAGTCAACAGCAGAATTGAAACTGTACAGCAAAAAAAAAAGTACCGTATGAAAATAAAACAGATAAGATAGAACAAAATGGTGCTGTTTATCAGTTTTCTTTAATACAGTATAAAATGGCAACTGGTGAATTAACGTTTACTGTTAAATTTAATATACTGTATATTTGTGGCTGAAAATGCAAGATGCAGATGCAGGCTTTTTTTCATACTTTTCTCCTTTTGAAAAGATCACTTTATTTTTTGGCACCTCTCCATGGAAGAATTATAGTGTGTAAGTGGGATTCAGATTTAAAAGGTATCGTTCTCCAAAAAAAAGTGATGTTTCTCTGACAATTGGTTGTTGTGAAGAGCACAATGATTTGAAGCACACATGAGGGTTATACATTCCAAGGGACTGTGTAATTTTCTTGCCTGTGGATTGGTTGTTCATGGCCAGCAAAGCCAGAGATGTTGTTACCTGCGCGCAGGTGTGTGACCAACCAGACAACCAAGCAGATGTCTGTAGCTGAGAGAAAAGACGGCGATAAAATCCCATGCAGACGGTAAAGCACTGACATGTGCGAAAGCTGCGCTGTGGTTGGTTCCTCCATCGTTTCCAGACGTTGGGCGTGTTTCAGTTTCCTCCTCCTCTTCATTGCCTCTCCGCATTCCGTATCTTGAGCGTTCCTCTTCCTCTGGTTGCAGTTTTTTGCTCAGATTCAATTCAGTTTAAAGTAATAAACCTGAGCAAATGCACGTCGCCGGTTCCACCGTGAACCGTGACTGGCATCGGCCCGCCGTTTACTCCGTTTCTGGTTCCGTGTTTGCTAGCATTCTGGATGATAGAAAACAAAAACAACAAAATCTTCATTTAAAAGCCGGTGAAACATATCTTTGCCTGAATATACCTGAATTTTTACACATTTTAACGACACGTTGCAGTGTTACAGCCGAATACTTTTATAATCTATTACGAAAAAAGAGGCTCCTTTCCTTCAGTATACAGGGCTTACTGCCATCGGCTCCCAGTAGGCAGTAAATGTAAAAGCCAAATCACACCTTTTACTGTAATTTTGTCCCTACTTCTGGTGTACCTAGTCTCCTTTGATCCGACTATCCAGAGTGTGAAGGTGCCACCAAATGTGTACAATATTGAATAAAGAGAATCCTAAGGTAGTGCTATAGGCCATTAGGGTGTGTGTGTGTGTGTGTGTGTGTGTGTGTGTGTGTGTGTGTGTGTATTGCCAAAGACATTCTGTGAGACTAAGATGGTCCTCTCAAAGCCTTCACTTTTTCATCTCCATCCCGAAACCACTTCAGATTTCTGTTCACACATTACCTGCAGTGTTTGCATAAATCAGATTTGATCTGCTAAGATGTTTTTACATGGAGCACAATGGTTGTTCAGATACACATATTGTCAACCACAGAAAACTTTGTCCTGGGCAGCGAAAGCCAGCATCAAAACTGCACACTTTAATAGTTTTAAATGTGCAACCCAGCATTCACAAGGGGACGTCTTGCTTTTACAGAATCGCTTTCGTGATGGTGCTTGGCACAGTGTATTTTGTGTAGCAAATATCCAGCAACTACAAGCAACCGTGTCTACGACATACGAGTGAGACACTTCAGGAGCTGTCTAGGTGCACTACAAAAAGGAAGACACTGCTTTCTTTGACCCTTTTGTGCCTGCATAGATCTTTGCAAGCAGATGTTCTGCAGGTGAGACCAATGGGGTTAAGGGTCCTTGCTGGGGGTGACGAGGAATGGGAGGGCAGCCGCTACAGAGCAATCCATGTGCTCTGGACCTTCTCGTCAAAGCAATTCCGCAATAGTTAACAAGCTCTTGTGTTTTCCCCCTTGTTTTTTTTTTGTGTGACTTATAATAAACTACATCAGGGGTTTAATTTGGTTTAACATGTTTTTGTAGTGCTAAAATCAAATTTAACCCTTATTCCAGCTTACAAGCCTTGCTGAGAATTGCCTATAAATCAAATTTTCATCAGATTCTCATATACTGAGGCATAAATTACCATCATTTAAATGGCAATTTCATAATTGAGCCCCGAGTGCAAAAATTTCATTTAATGATTGTCTGATCATATGGAAAATGTACTTGGTGGTTGTGATCATAACACAGCCCAGGCAGTTGTTTCACTTCTGACTACCTGGTGAGGTCAGTAACCTGCAGTTCTTCAGCTACCGTAGTACGATTTGGAAGAAGACGTGTCAGTGCATTTACAAAAACGACTGGTATGATATTATTTAAATCTTTGTTACTCCCTCTTAAGAGATGTTGAACAGTGTATTTGAGAACTGAGACGCAAGAATCAGGCTCGTGTTTCATTCTCGTCCATATTTCTCCAGCGCGGCACGAGTCCTGTTTTCAGACATTTTATCATATATTTTAGTTGCTTAATTTTTATGTATATTACTTCATTCATTTAAGGGTATTAGGAGATGTTCACTTAAATTGTCACCACTGGCTTAGTTAATCCTTGTTCAAAGCTACACCGTCCGTCGTCCCAGTTTACGAGGCCCGGATTTTCGAGAACTAACTCCACGGAACCTTAATATATGCAAGCAAATGTATGTATATTAAGGGGCTGCAAAGCTAGTTCTCTTGAAAAATGTTTTAAACTAGTAGACTCCAGTTCAGTGTGTTTTGAATGGTCCCAAGTCCAATTTTGGACAAAATTCCATCATTGCTAACAGTTTAGCTAGAGAAGAAAGCATTGCATTGTTCTAAACTACCAGAGCCTCTTTATTTGTTGATTTGGTGTTCGTGACGTCCACTTGCTCTAAAATTTGGTTGAACTTTGCTGGTTTCCTCCAGCAGCAGCACGTCTCTGTGGGCCCTGGGCACATGGTTGCTCTGGAGCAGCATCGTGGGCTCACCCTCCCACCAGTCGGCCCTTTTTTTGGTGCCATCCCTGGTTGCTGCTTGCCCTTTTTCCTCATCAGTGTGGGACTCAGGTGTATTCTGGTGCAGAGATTCTCCTCTTTAAGGATTCTACATGGGCTGGGGGACCCTGGAGGGGGGAGGGATGGGGTGGGAAGCGGATGTCTTGGGAGAACATGCAACAAGAGTACACACTGCGTGTTTCAATGTGCGCACTCGAACAACGCGACCCGTCTTTACTGCCATGTCGTGCCATTTTTACGGTATGTGGAGCCATGCCTACAATACACACTTGAGCTTCGTCAGGTTCATTTCCAACAAAAAGCTGACTTTGCAGTCTTTCTGCCAATGTCATATATCACGGCCATATATCTATTGTCATTCTCACCAGTGCAATCCAATAAGCTTGTTGATGTTCTCCCTTCCAGATTTCCTTTTCTACTCGTACTTATACATTGTTGTTTGCTGAGGTACCTCATTTCTTTAAAAAAAAAAAAAAATATATATATATATATATCTTTTTTTTCCTGAAGTAATCAAAAGTTTTATTTTGTTGACACCATCAAGAAATCGTGAAAAAAATCTGACCCACTGGATGGATTTTTTTTGTCAGTGAGTTAGTGACGGGTGCAACTTAGTGTATGTATTAATGTACTAACAAAAGAGTTCCTCTGGGTGCTAATATACTGTGATTTAGTTTTATTCCTTAAGATGACTCCGACTTTTGTAACAATAGAAACGTCACAGCAGTGTCTATTTTCTGTGTACTTGCCCAAAAAAATAGACAACAATCTAATGAAACAGAGTGATCTTGCGATGCCTTTTGGATGTGTGGTTTTAATTTCTCTGAAAGTACGGCCTAAACATTTTCACCAGATCCTTCTTTTTTGTTTCTTTGGAACTGTGCATTTTATTAACGGTGACCGTTTAAGAATAAACTCGTTCACAGTGTTTATTCCCACAAAATTGTTGCAGAAAACGTGACTTTATGGTGCCTTTTTTAGTAGGTGCTTTAAACTCTCTCTCAAGACAACGGCTCAGCAAACAACAATGCCAGTATCTTTCTTTCTGTATGTGCCAGTGCAGTGAGAGGAAAAAAATGTACATAAACGTGACATAATGACATTAGAATATATTATTGCTACTATACATTCCATTGTTATTATGGCTATGATATTCCAATGTATGTATAAGCGTGATGTGGCTGCACTGGAAAGTGAACGTTCTGCTGCAGAACTTTGTATAACACTGAGAGGTGAATTTTAAAAACAAGCAAGGCAATACTGGACATCCGCTGCTATATTCAGTGTTCAGTTATCCTTGTCCTCAAACAAGTATCTGTGAAGAAGAAAACAACGTCTAGTTCCAGTAGATGAGTTGTAGTTTTATTTTGTACTTTTTACTGTAGGATACTGCAAGGATTTTCAAATAGCATTTAAAGGAAAATATCTTAGACTCGATAGGCGTATTAAAAAAAGATTAACCTTCAAGAACACAAATCTAAATCAAGTTGTTTTGATAAGCTGTAACAGGCACATATCTTTTCTTTCTTTCGTCCCTCTTACCATTTGATGTTAGCAAAAAATAAGTGTCATTTAGTTGTAATGACTTAATTTGTTCATGTCGAATGTTTAATGATTACACCTGTGATGTTGCTCAGAAAGTGTGCTAAGGTTCTAGAAAAAAAATGTAAACAGAACATCAGTGCTATTCTCTAAAGCTAGACACTTTATTAACCATACGGACTTTGTGGGCAAAGAGCATTTTGGAGTTTCGATTTGCATACAGTATATTTACCAAATTCAAAGACATACATGTCATTCGCTGTTTCCAGTTGCAGCAAAGAAATGTATTCATCCATTTATTCATTTTTTTATTTGTTTATGTTGTACTGAAATAGACATTTCTCCTGTATCTAAAGTAAAATTGTTTTTTTTTTTGGTCTCTGAATTTGATATTTGCCTTTTCTTTTGGACTTGAACCAGAATTAGGGAGAATGTATGTCTAGTTTGGGAAAATGGTGCTTATTAACATACTCAAAGGTGCTACTAAATTGTGAACCATGGAGTAAATATGGAATCTCTGCCCAGTGCAGATGTGCCAGTGGTAAAATCTCTGCAATCTCTGGAAAAAAAATGCACCTCCTGATCACGTTTACATCAGAAAACTACTTCTTTCTACATTTGGTGCTGTAATTATCAGCCTACAGAAACTGTCACAAGGGGTGGTTATTTCATGGCATTATAAGTCAAAGTATATTTAAAATATATTTAAAGGCTATTTTCCAGCTATGTTCACCTTCGGTAGATATAGACATGTTACTGCATAATTGCCAGTAATATTATGTTCAAAGTGGATTTTGTAACAAATTTTGTCTTTGTTACAATTATTGTTACGCTGGAAAAAATATTAGTTCGGAACATAGTTAAGGTCAGTTATTATGTGTTGTCACAAATTAATTTTAAGTGTTGTTATGAATATTGTAACTATATTAATACTGTTTGATAAACTATGGTTTATCAAAATGTTAAATAATGAGAGGATATGAATAGTTTTTTTTTTTTTTTTTTTTAAATTAAGGTAAGTCCCTATCAGAATGGAAAATGTGCTGCAAAGCATAAAAGAATAAACATTAAGTTCATATAGGAATATTATGTATGCATTCAAAAAGCCGAGATGCTTGGTTTAAAATATATGAAGTTTTTTAAACCTTTTTTTCTGATGTCCAGTATTGCTCTATCTACATATTTTTGGGAACAAAATTATCAAGGTGCTACAGTTAAACCTCATTTTATATGCTTTGGTTTATAGATGTAAAGAGAAATATTAATATATGAACTTCCATTGAAGCCTTATTATTGAACATTATATCAGACTGTTTACCCCAAAAACCAGATAAACATCACAGAGACAATGTATATAGAGTATGTTCATTTGTAATTGTATTCTGTATGTACACTTTAAAATAGTATGTTCAGTTTTTATTGTTATTTATTTTTTTAAGGTGGGTGCTTTTCCAAATAGTGTTACATGCATATGTGGATGGTTGTGCATATGCATGTGGGTTTATACTAATAAAATACAGTATTATGTGGCATTCCCAGAGTAACAAAATCTGTTTATGGAAACAAAAATGTTCTGTTGTGTGCAACCCACTTCCCTGCTATGAGCTTGTTTTTATTGTTTCTGTTATTATTATTATTGTTGTTGTTTTTATTATTATTATTATTATTATTATTATTGCTGTAGCTAAGAAAGATGTACACTTTTACAGAAAATAAATATACACCAACATAAATTTCAGAACAAAAGTACAGCTGCTGTTATGGCACTGTGATGGAAAGTATGTGGTGCAGATTTAAGTGTGAAAGAAAACATACGGATTGTTAAAAAGAAAACATGTAAGAAGGTGTAAGAGGATCGTACTCCTCCTTTCAGTTAGCAGCTGTGTATCTGTTGACAAATGAACTTTTTTCTGTTTAAATCACAGCAAATTGCAGTTTCTCACCTTGATACAAAGCCACATCTCAAAACTATGCAATCTCCTAGTTTTACAGTTCCATTTAAAATTCCTTCTCAACTTCTGGACAGACATTTGGCAAATGCCAAACTTATATTTATCTTGTTCAAGGTGAGAGTGCTGTGCTTTTAAATCCAACAGAAATGTTACCTTTAACATTCATTGGTAATGTTACAGTTGCTGTTCTCAGTGTCTCTGAGGAAGTCTACTGAAATAATAAGAGTGTTTTTGTTTAATTTATTGCCTGTTCACGAACCATATGACCTCTAATTCAAAGCAACGAAAAACATCGTTTTTTTGTGACATGAAGGCGTAAGGTAGCAAAAGATGAGTCTTTATTTTTCCGAACTTCATTTCCTACCTCCACACAATCCGTTCGTCAAATTGTGCACGTCAAGAGAATCCTCTTTAAAAAAATAATCTTCTTTGCTGCTCATTTCTTTAAATTTGCTTTGCCTTTTCAGCTTTTAGCACCTCTTTAAAGCATCTTTGCGTTAAGGTTTATTATTATTGTAGATGATACTCAGAAGATTCTGCGTGGAAGTGCTGCACACGGCTGTTTAACAACGCTCCTTGTAGGGAGGGTGATCGTCTTGTGTGGTGCTTGGTGTCACCAAGGGCCACTTTTCCATGTGATATTTCTGTTCTCATTTTGTGTCATAGTTCATGGGCTGTTATTTGAATTTTTGAGTATAAGCTACATTTATTCATAAGTCAAAATTCTCGCAAAAAGGGGCCTGTGTTATAGAAACAGGAGACTCCTTTGCATGGTTTACACAAAAGATAAAAGCTGGATGGTTTCAACCTTCAAACTTTTAGACCCTGTGGTAATTTGCAACCAAACCAAAACATGCTGCTCCAAAATATCTGACTAAGGTCTGTCAGATGGAAGTATTGGATTTAAAAAAAAAACAAATTATGAAAATAATGCCACTAACTATTAAACATTACCTAGTGCATTACCAATAAAGTGAATAAATTATGGAAGTCCAGTAAAAATAGCCCAACACTGCTTCATAAAAGTAATTTAAAAGGCAGTTATAGTTGGTATGTCTATATTTTCTAAAAACATTTTTTTTGCATAGATAACTGCCTGGCTGTTATTTAACTGTTTAACATAACTTATATGTGTGCTTGGATATTTTATATAGGATATTTTGCATATTTAGTACCAAAAGCAAACTTCTTGGATCAAAAATAGTTTTTAGTCTTGTTTGGCAGCACTCAAATTTTCTTGCTGCCAGGTACATGCAATAAAACAATGCTTAAGTCAAAATGACACAACCATTATTAATATACAACGAAAAAGCACCACTGTAAGTGAGGTGCTGCTTAGTGTAACGTAGTTCATCTTCATTTCTAAAAAATATTCTCTGTTTTTCTCATTCATATTTTCAACGTAACAGAAACAAATCACTTAAAAGTGGAACGTTTTCAAAAGTGGGAGTGCTTAGGTCTACATATGAAACTACGAACAGAAAAAATCACTGTAGCTGCCGCTCCTGAGCTAATCCCACCTTTACCTTCTTTAACATATCTGTTTCCTTCAATACTGTTTAAATTTTTCAGCCTAGATTTGCCCCAAGACTTTCCCAAGACATCCCAGTTACCAGCCGACCCATTTCATCGGTTTCTTTCAAATTACAACATTACATACATTACATTATTACATAAATGACAACAAATTAGAAATTATTGTTAAATGTTTCTGTTATATGCAGCTACCTCATTATCCTTATAGTATGAATATATGTGTGTCTATGGAAATGTCAGATTTGTGTAATACAATAATGTAATAATAGAAAGTTGGTGTTTGAGTCTCTGCTAAACATCACCTGTATTGGTCTTTTTACCACGAAGGAAAAGCAGACCAGTATTTTACAGCCTCTGCAGTGAGGAAACAGACCATCTCTGGCCAAATGTTCTCCTGCATTTGCTGCAGTTTCACGCTCCAAATAACAGGCTGTCTAAACCTTGACTGTGACTGTTTTATGAGAAATGGAAGCATAAAATCCAGAAATCCAATTAAATTACACAAAAAGAGATTTGTAGGTTATGAGTACGTCAAGAGTCCTGCAGGTTGTAGATGAAGTTTTCATTTGTGGCCCAGTTTATAGTCCAAATTGGTACATCAATAAGGCAATTGTGAGCTAATGGTGAGATGAAAACTAGAACACCTTCCAGCACTGGAGTTTCGAAGTTTCTCATCAATTTTCTACGCAGTTTTTAGGAAGGTCTCAGCAGATGAGAATTAAGATAGTGTGAGGAGAATTAATAATGATTAAATAAAGTTTTTTTTTTTTCTGAATCATTTTTAAGTCCTACCTTCCAGCAAATAACATTTTTCCTTAACATTTTCTTTGAGCAGTCTGTGCAAAAAAACACAAGTTTTGTCTTAATATTAGCATCAACGATGCCCTTTTTAATAATTTCCAGAATAGTCTCAGTGTCTTAGACTGTATATTTGCCTCTTGATTATATTTGGAAAAGGGGCTCACCTTGTTGTGCCCTGAATTTTTTTTAGCCAGTTAAGTTTTGTAATTCTAGGGAATAAATCAAAACAACGCTTAAGTTTACTCCCACGAAAATGTAATAATTGCTCTTCTTTGCAACGTTTAAAATAACTATAAATCGGTATGTATCTTCTGTCACAGTACATACTGCAGTGTGTATGATTTTTACATCAATTTATACATATTTAGAAATATTCAGTAGGTCTTGGGAATTTAAAAAGGTGTTGTAACCAATAAATAGTTTGACTGCATTCGTTTACTGTATATGAGTGGAGTGTCGGTGAGTGTGAACTACGCAGTACGTATTCACAACCTTCCAGTCTGTACACTTTATTTTCCAGTGAAAAATGTCGCAAATAAAGCTGGAATATGTTATAAACATAGGCTTAAAACTGTATTTACTTGTCCTCAATAGGAATATTATGTCAAAACAAGTTGGTTAATTCCGCTTCCAAAGAGTTTGTTGTTTTCTACGGTCTCTTTCTTTCTCAGACTCAAAGAAAAGTTTGATCTCGAGGCAAAAAGCAGACATTTATAAGTGTTACACTTGAACGTGGCTGATCTGCTGTTCCCATAGATCGAACAGCAAAGTGATCCCATCCCTTCGTTCCTGGTGGTTTGTGTTGTCGTGTTTCTGTCTTCGTCTTGATGTCTGTTGCAGCTCCATTTCACCCAGTGAAGTTTTGGGCATCAGAAACCTTTACAAGCTTCGTTGTTTCCACCGGCTCAGTGAACACAGCACCGAAGCGAGAAACCCAGCACAAAACTTTGTGTCGTTTGAACCGTCGCACAGTGAAATGAAGCACTTAACTAAGTGCTAACTTGTGAATCAGTCAGGATTGTATAAAGATAGCCAAATATAAGCTCGGTATAGCGTGCGCACTTACTCAACGTGGCTGCACAGGTCATATCTACGGAACATATTTTTATAATAAACTGATATAATATTTTCAGGAATCAGAAATATTTTATTTTCAGAGGTCATACTTAAAAAAGTTTTTTGTGCTGTACACACATTTGGGTGATATTGCCAATTAAACACAGGATATTTTTTAAAGCATGCGGTGTCTTTTTTCTTTTGACGTTAAATTAGTCTTGTGTTTATTTAACTCAGGCTGTGGATAAAGTACTTCACAATGAACCGAATAACAGGCCAATTAAAGTAGGCCTTGAAAAGGCACATACTTCAGAGAGAATACAGTTCCAGAATTACATTAGTAAACACTGTTACGTTTTTTTCGTTTATCAACTGCATTTCGTTTTTACTTTCTTGAAAGTGTTTTTTGTCTTGATGTGATGGCCATTGTTAACAGTAGGTACTGTGGCTGGAAATCATGTGTACTCTCCAGAAATTCTTCTTTTAATTGCTTTTAAAATATTCCTCATTGATGTTATCTTGATTTAGAGGTTCAAAAAAATACTGAACGATGAAAACTGTTTTCTAAGATGGTGTGTAATATGTCATCTAGATGCTGTAAAAAAAAAAAAAAAAGAATTTAAAACTGTTTGTGATGTACTAGATATCTGGCGGTCAAAAGATGGCTGTGTCTTTATCTGATGTAATGAACAAATACATAATGTCAGTGTTTAAATCGTTTAAATGAATCTTTAAGGATTTAAAAACAAGTTTAAAATGTTTGTGTAATCTTGCATGGTTAAGATGTACTTGGTGCAGAAATGTTGAGGTCTGTAGTGAAAGGGGTGTTTTCTGTTCTCAATTATAACAGTAATTATTTCATAGTAAGGTAAACATCTCCTTTCTTTAAGTAGGTCTGCTATGTAATGATCATGAAGTGTCTGCATTATTTTGTAAGTCACCTTTATGTCTTTATTTACTTACGGTTGTGTTTATTTGTATTAGTGATCAGAACCCATAATAATGTTAATAACAATGCTATAGTATATGGAAGACTACAATATTGGGGCATAATGCAATGTGCTTGTCAGAGAACAACTGATGAAACATTTATCCATATTGGTATATTTGTTCGCACTGCAATATGTATTACATGTTTTTAGTTTGAATTAATGGTGGGTGAAACCCACACCATTGATTCACCAACATTGCCTTTCTTGGTACGATACTGGTAATAATAAGAGTCTTTTAAAGTTATCGGACTGATTCATTTTTTTCAATTTTCCTAAATATTCTGGAATTTAACCTGGTCTGTTTGTTTGCATACTGTGTTCTTAATGCCTCATACCTCTTTTCGGATTTCAGCCGGCTTCCGTTTTTAAGCCATGTGGAAGTTCATCATTTCTCCGTTTGCTTGGATTTCCTCATTTGCTTTGGGCAGTTTTAGCCGTTTAACCATACAGTATGTGACTGTCTTCCCCAAGGACAATAATGAATGTATCTAATGCATTAGAGCACACATAACATGACTGGTTGAAATTTACAAGCATAAAATGTATTTATTTACTTATTACGTTTGAGGTATATCTATATTGAGCAAAATATTTTTCATTTTAACTGTGGTTGCCAAGGTTATCATAACTATTTTGTTACTTCTGTAACAGCTGCCACTAATAATACCTTCTGCTTGTTACATTTCCTGTTCTATTAAATAATTACTTTTTCATGTCAGATGTATTAGATATGAAATAAAATGTTGACCACGCATAGACCCATCTGCATATCAAAAGTCAGAGTATTCATTTTTGTTTTGTATATTTGCATTTTTGAACATTACATTGTTGTGACTAACATGAAAATAAAATATATAAATGGTCCATTTTTTATACAAAAATGTGTTGTTTCATTATTTAAATAATATAATCTAGTACATGGCTTTTAAAATAAGATTTTTTTGTAGTATTTTAACTAAACCTTCACAGTACACCATTTATAAAATATGTAATATTACTGTTCTAGCTGCTCAACTCTCATGGGAAACTTACCTTCTCTGGTTGAGCTTCCCAGAACAACAAAGAACTTCAGAAGCCAAGTGATAACCTGGAGAAGGTGAGCTGCTGACTGAGGGAGACTGGCTGTCATGGACTCTCCATACAGACCATGTACCTGCCCCTCTGACCTTGCAGGATGTTGCAGAGAGTATGGTGTTGACCTACTGCTGAAAAGTAGATCTGGCACCAATGGTGTCCCCACCCTACATTAGCTGGTGAAAGTTTGGATTATAAAAGTACTTAATGATGCCTTTCAGCTTTTGCAAAGCCACGGCCACCTTAAAACAGCCTCGTGATCCTCGTGATGCAATAAATTGTACGTTTACAATCTCAGGTTCTCTGGAGTTACCAGCTCCACCCGGGCGTCATTATTACTGGCATCTTTTTCCTCTGCTCCAAAAAGTGGTATCTGCTACATCTTCCAAAATGCATAATTCTTGCAAAGAGTTTTGCACTACTTCTTTTTAATCACCTGGTGTTTATTATATTATCCATTTTTTTTCAGTGAACATGAGACTCAGTCTCAACCCCACCTTTTCTAAAAACATGGACATTTTGGAAATATACCCATAGTTCTTTGCATACTTGGATTGAGTGAAAAGCTCTGCAGTCCATTTGTCTTATGCACTGATGGGACATTTTGACGTTTTGATGAAGTTGTAACTGTAGTTGAAGCTTGAAGTGTCATTGTCAGTTCACCAGTTTAATTTATAGTCTGTAGTCACTGATTCTGGCAAAAATTGGTTAAGGTAAGATAACAGTCCAACCGTAGTTCCCTCTGGATTATTGAAGTTAACAGCTACTCAGCCTAAAAAAAGTGCTGTGTGAACTTACTCTTTGAAAACTACTGTGCTCCTGTGATTTTAGCGTAAGGCTTTATTTCACCTGCTTTGTACAGCGGTATTTTGAAGTGCCATCATGTCCAAGTCAATTTAAATGGCTCCAAAGTTGTTCAGAATTGCTTTCACATTTTTGGACAGCCAGAAATGGAGAGAAGAAACAAATTCCGCACAGATTAAGCTAGACTCAAATCCAGACCCTAAACCACTGCCCAAGAATGGAAGGTACCAGCAGTACCAGCTCCACCACCATGAACATCAATTAGTTCTCAGTTATTACTTTTTCCTGTTTTTTTATCCATTCCCACTCTATACTTTTTAAACTAATGTGACAGTTCACCTCCAAGTCCAACAGGGGACACAACTGTTACTTTAAACTACTAAAAGACCTGCAATCTTCTCCAAATTGGTCGCAGATTATGCAGATTTTTCAAGGAGTCAACTGAACTTGGGCTCAAAATATAAAAATGAAAACGACAGGTTTCTCAGATCAGGGTGCAAGACAAACGAATATGATCATCCTTATTAAACTAAGTGAAAAGTGAAGAATACAAGCCAGATGCTGTTGTTTAAAATTATAAGAGACACATAACCAAAGATTTAATCTTTATCCAAAATGTGTCCATTATTTTATGCACCGGTACAACATGTACAATTTGGACTGCAATACACTTTACCTTCCATCTAGAAAACTACAGAGATCAGGAATACAAAAGAGACCTAAAGGTAAACTTAAGACTTCAGGGTAGAACATCTTTCATGTATTCAGCTGAGGCTGAGCATAGCTCAGCATCTTCTTCAATATATTTACTTTTTGCAGTCAAAAAATGTCGGTACTTATCTGGCTGAAAAAGGCGCTTTATCACACTTTTAATCTTGTTCCGAATAGCCTGTAGATGGCGCCACACCTTTTGTAATATGGAATTTATTCTGTTTTCAATTTTGAGTCTTACTTGTCTCATTGAAACATTTATATATTGACGTTACTGTAAAATGTATAAAATGATACATTAAAAATATTGAAAACGTGCATAATGCTATGCTTTGTACCATGTGCTGTGACTTTTTTTAAAAATAAATCAGTATTTTTGCTCTGTCATCTTTCAAAAAACTTGCCAGCAGCACAAACAAGTTTCCCAAGATTCCCAGCAGTGGGTTTTATTGCCTGAAACAGCAGCTGTTTTTTCTCCACCAAGAAATGGCTCACATTTTGTTTGATTTTTTTTTAATTATCCATTCCCATCTTTAGATCACGTTTGTTCTCATTAACACTCAAGTGGATTTTTTTTTTAAGTTGTACTTTCTTTAGAAAAATCTTTCCAGTTACAAAAAAATTACTTTCATAGACAGCTATGCCTATAAATCACATTATTCTCGTAATTTATCAGAAACTTTCTTTACAGTGCCTTTCATTATGTACCCATATCAAATATATTAATATTCCATATATTCCATATATATAAATATTCTATATATTTAGACATCTATTCAAAATAAAAACTATACAAACTTCTTGATTTTCCTTGAAACTTCTTTTGTTCTCGCACCTCATTCAGCCAGTCTGTTGCAAATTTGGTTTCATTCATTCATTCATTCATTCATTCATCCATTTGTTCATTCGTTTTATCCAGGTTTGTACTGTGTAATTCCCCCCACGTTCCAGGTGATCCCAGGTGCTGTTTGAAGGACGGTTAGAGAGCTGCTCCTGGAAGATGCCTGAGCACAACTGAGGGCAGCAGGTATGAAAACACTGAACAACAGAGCTGAGCTGCAGTGTGACCTTTTGTTCTCTACTCAATGCTCTCAGCTCTGACAGGTTGTTCCAACATGTTCCAGCAGGTTCCTCCAAGGTAAAGTTGCCACATCAGATGAGTTATGGCACACGGTGAGGCACACACCTATGGAAAGACCTCACTAAGCAAAAAAAAATTAAACCAAAAACCCCTGGACTGAAATGGCTTTCGCTGAAGGGCTTACACACTTACAGTACCAGACAACCTTCAAATAAATATCTGTGCTTGTGGTGATCCACAGCTTTTTAAAATTTTGAAATTTGCCTTCTTAGATGTCAAATAACAAGTACCATGACTAGAAAATAAACTATTGGAACATTTAACTTCCACTAATATTGCAATGTACAAAAAATGTGGTGTTTTTAAAGTAAAAGTAGCCACACAGGACAAAAAGGACAAAAAAATTACAAACAAATGGAAGTAGTGAAGTCGGTAAAATGTGTGCACATGTATTCTTTAAAAATACAAATGGCTGTTTGTTGCAGTGCTGCACGGGGACCATTCTGTAGTTCTGTAAGGAAATCCTTCTGCTGTTTTTTGGTACCTGAAGTACAAGTGGTGATAAGACAGACACTGGAATTCTGGTTTGCAGGTCTGCTAAAAGAATAAATGTTAATGTACATGTAAACGAAATATGTGTTCACACCAACAATATTCTACAAGTGGTTGAGTTTGGTTGTACATAATGGTTTGGTTCTTTCAGTGAAGTAGCATTCCAGTTATTTTCATTTACCTCTACATGAGCGATATGGTTCAGACCAAAAAACAGAATCTTGGAACATCATCCACAGTTACAACCTGTTTTCTTAATCTTTGATTGATCTTCCTGAAGAGGTATCCCCACTGTCAGTCCATGCCAGTTATCCAGCAGGGGGATCTCACCGTCCTGGTACCTCTGGTAGATCTCTCTGGTGAGGATCTCGAATGACTGGCTCACGTTGACATTGTCCTTGGTGGAGACCTCAACATAAGCTGCCATGTCCAGTTCCTTGGCTAGTGCCTCCGCTTCAGCCTTCCTGATCTGCCTCTGGTCCACCAGGTCACTCTTGTGGCCCACAAGCAAGAAGACCATGGAGGCCGGCTGGACATACTCCTGCACCTCTTCGTGCCAGCTTCGTACGTGCTCGAAGGTCTGGCGCTGGGAGATGTCAAAAACCAGGATGCAGCCCACCGAGTTCCTCATGTAAGACTTGGAAATGGACCTGTGAAAATTAGAGTGAAGGTACAAACAACCTGGATGTGCAGAACAAAAAAAACATCCAAAAAATGTTGTGCAAAACACAGTTATGTACTAAAAAACTTTTTAAGGAAACATTAATAGTTTGAATGAACTGGAGTCCAATCCAGGGTAACGGAGTGAGGGTTTTATGCTTTATATAATAGGTGCATTTTAAAAAGTTGCTTTTTTATTTCCTGTCTATCAGCAAAATAATTTGTACGCTTTGCAGCTCCAGTCAACTGTTCTTGCAGATTTGACAACTACACAGAAACAAATTCTTGATGTAACCAGTCATCCTATAAAGCAGCCTTGTATTAAGGCAATATATGTGGTGTGAATCTAGCTCCAATGCCGTGAATCCTTACCACAGTCCCACCTTTTGCTTTCATCAGTGATAAGAAAACTATCACTGTTTATAATACAGCACATTTTATTGCTGGTGTGGAGAGGAATACACACTGTACACAGCAGCCTTTCCAATGTGACGCTGCACTCGGCCCTGATTTTTTTTTTTTATTCTTTCATTCTTGCAAAGGTGTGCAAAGCGAGCGGGGCGGTTTACAACCGTCTTACTTGAATCTCTCCTGCCCTGCGGTGTCCCAGAGAAGCAGTTTGATCAAGATGCCAGGATCAAATTCAAGGTGCTGAACCTTAAAGTCGATTCCCAGGGGGGACTGCCTGGACTCATTGAATGTCCCCTCTGTGTAGCGGTGCAGCAAGGAGGACTTTCCCACAGCGGAGTCTCCTATGATCACAATCCCGAACCTCAAGTGCCATGACAGCGACATCCTGCTCTGTGAGGCCTCCAGCGCACCCTCCTTCCCTGGTGTTTCCAGTGCTCAGCTCAGAGTGAAGACACAGCTGTGATTTCTGCCTGTTTAGGTCTCTGTCAGTCACCTTTTAAAGCTTTCCCAAGTGTCTTCAGGGCAGTTAACTTACCCAACAGGTTATGCTTACGAAAGGAGGCATTTCAGCAATGGTTTGAACTGGACACACCTAAAAATGTCAAAAGGATAATGTTAGAGAAGTGGATCTGCCCTAACGAACTGTTCTTCTACTAGCATAGGTCTATCTTTCTGTGTCCCACCCATCCGTCCACTTGTCCATGATTGCCTGCAGGGTGTTGTACCGAAAATGCACCTGGCTAAACAGATATCCCTGGACTATGGGAGTATCTCCTACAAATTCCAAATGCCACTGTCTCTGTGTGCGTTTCCTGTGACAATAATTAAAAATAAAAGTATAATTATGTTACTATAAACCACAGCGAGAGAGAGTCACAAACACAGGCCCTTTATACTGGTGCGTGGGCTGAGAAACACAAGTACAAAAACATTCAAGTCACTCTCCTTGCTTGTGAACTTCCCTGTCTGACTGGAGTATCTGGATGCACCACAAGCCTTGCTTGCACCATTCCTTTGATATTCCCACATTTGCAATAAACTCGGAAATATGCGAAACGGGGAATCCTTTAAGGTCAAGTAATGTTTGAACACATACTCATATTTAATGTTTTGAATATGACCTTTGCTGTAGACTTCATTAGTACCTGGAGACTTTTTCATATTGTTCCCCTAAGCTGTCAAACAGGTACTTGAGCAGAACATTAGTGTATCATTACTTTCCATTGCAAAAAAATCATAGTGTACAGGGTCCAGTATCAGCTGATACGTAAACTAAACCGCAGTTTTAAAAACTCTATTTATAATAATGTTATAGCGTAAACAGCACATTTAAAGCCCAGTGAGCACATCTGCTTTTCATAAATCAGACACTTTTCAGACTTATTAAACATACACGTACAAACTGTAACTCAGCTCCTCTTTATTTTCTAACAGCAATTGTAGCACATGTAATTGATGTAAAAAAAAAAAAAAAAGGCCTCCATTAATAGTAAACCGATAAGCTCCCCCGGAACTTTTGGCGACACAAACAATTCAAGTACAATGAGTCCAACACACTTAAAGTTCAACCCACTTTGTTTTCTACAATCACAGTCTCACTGTATTAAGGCATCACTCAGTTTACATTAGAAAACAGCCACACAGAAACCGCATTTTCCAACAAATTTCATCATGTCCACGTGTCTGTCAGCAAGGTGTTAGCAGATTTAGCACTTTTGACAGCAACCAATGTGTTATATGGAAGGTGAAGACAGAAGTAGCCAAAAAAGAAAAGCTGGCGCTAGGAAGGAACGACTGACACGGTACAGTGCAAACGGGTCTAGGCAGGATTTAAGGTACAATAACACTGTTTTACTAACAGACGCCACAGAATAAACCTGCAATGATGAGCTTTCCAGGGCTCTAAATATGCTGTTTGTGGATGTGGGGTGGGGGGCAACTGCTTCCGGGCACTAGCAGAGGGAGAAGCGGCGTGTGTTGATGTTCATTTTGGTGACCCCGATGAGCTTGAGCGGCGCAGACAGGCCGAGGCCTGGGCCCACGGGGAAGTCGCACAATAGGTCTGACATCTCGTCGCGCTCTTCCAGCTCGAAGGTGGCGTCATTGAGCATCTTGCGGTGTAAGTCGCACGCCTGCTCCACCTTCAGCTTGTTGATGTCGGCGTGCAGACGCATGAGCTGCCGAGCCAGATGCTGGTCCTGCAGCCGCATCTCTGTCTACAAAGAGCAGGTAGAACAGATAAGGAATGGGGGAAGGAGATGGGAAGCAAAAGACGTGTTCAGAAACAGGGTCATTTCCAGTGGTGAAAATTTACTCAATTCCAAAATAATGCCTCTTATAATATTTCCATCCATCCATCCATTTCCGGACCACCATTTATCCTGAGCAGTGGTGGAGGTGGTCCAGAACCTATCCCAGAATCATTGAGCACGATTCTTTTACTTGGATACTTAAATATCCAAATTGTTATTACTTCTTAAATGAAAGATTATATGTTTAAATGAAATCCTACACTGATAACACAGCAGTCCCTTGGTATCCAAACTCTCTCTGTACTGTAAATTTGTTTTCATCACTGAAGTATGTGGAGACACAAACAAAAATCTGGATTATAGATCAGCTTTTCAATTTCAGCATGTCTCACAATGCGGCAAATCTCGTCCCTGTAAACAAATGCCTGCGCTGTCGAATCATCACAAAATCGGCATACAAGCATTGTTAGCACAGTGTTAATTTTTTAACAAATGCCCCGATCTTAAACAAGTTGCAAATGTCAAATATAACAATAATTTGATTAGCGCTACTTTCTATAGATGCTGTTTCATAGTAGTGCTTTTATTTTGGCCTTTTGAATAGTATATCATACTAAATTATCACATTCCAAAAAATTAATTTTATACTTATCCAAAAATCAGATTGCATTTTGTCTCTCTTTACTGCTATTAAAATTGAAATATTTTATTTTAACATAATATTATGTTGCCTGTGCATATTTTCCAAGCATCATTTATGTAATATTCTGCATTAATGACCTCTTATAGCTCTGTCTCTTCTCTCAAAAACACATCTAGAGCGCTAATCCAGGTGTTACTGTACTATTTATAATCACACGTTTGAAGCCTTATACATAAGTCACATCGACCAGAATATAATGATCAGAATCACGTCATGATCCAGTGCTTGATGGCAAAAAAAAAAAAATGGCGCTGACTGTTCTTGGCAAAAGTGGAAAAGCAAGGAACCACTTTCTTTTCCTTACCAGCTCCTTCTTGACCCAATTAAGAGCCTCCTCAGTGCTTCCAAATCCTCGCAGTGTCCCTGAAGATACGCCTCTCTCCTGTGTAATGCCTGTCCTGAAGATGGACCATCTCAGGGAACCCCGCACCCTCTCCTTTGGCCCCAGTACCTCTTCCTGGGCCTTAGGGCCCTTGGTGCCCTTGACCTCCAGCTGAGCTTCCAGGTAGGAAGGCTTGTGTATCTCCAGCCTCAGCTTCTCTGTCAAAGCCTTCAAGCTCCTGAGGTGGTCAACATGTGCAATCGCTAGGCCTTCCGGATCTAACCGGCTTGTGCCGTCAGAATTGGTTTGTGGGCGCGACACTTTGTGTGGGTCCATGGCAAATAACTCTAAAAATGATATCTTCTCTAAATTGCAGACTACTTTATTCTTTTTAATGTTTGATTGTCTTAATAATGTCAACTATTATTCTTTTGTGTATCAGTATGCTCAGACAGTTTGAGTTTCAGGTTCGCTTTTCACAACAGAGAAAGTTTAAAATGACTTTAAGCAGTTAGGACGAGTTAAGGCAGAAGTCAATCATCTCGCCTGGTTTTGTCTTGCAGATGCTTTCAAGGGATTAGCAGTATATTGTGTAAAGCGTGAAAATGAAGACTTAGCCATGTGTCACTGTGTTTTCATAGTCATAGAGAAACTAACAATGTTAATGCTTGGATGTCAGACAGATGGAAGTTGAATGATGAGCTGTAAATTTTTGGGGGTTTGCTGTTTTGTGTGACTCTGTAAAAAGAAACATGTTGCATGTCCACAAGTCAGCTCCACCTCCAGCTTCAGTCAAAGCAGATGAATCCTCCGTGTTTGATGCTAGAAACCAGAAAACAGAGAAGGACACGTGTGAGAACTTTTTGTTTTGACATTTATTCATTTGAACAGTGAGTGAGTTTATTGATCACCAATCGGTTCTGGGTAAATACTTGATAATGGGCACTGCAACAAGAATGGGACTCAGCCAGCAAGGAGAATGAACAAATTCGGCATTTTTGGCACAACGGCAAATGTATTAATTGGTTTTCTGCTTTCTTTCTGTTTGTTCTTGGGTTTGGAATGCTATATGCAATGCTGTTTTGAGTTTTTCATTATAGCATCCACGCATATGTCATGTTACTTCTGGTAAGGCAACTGTTTACTTTCCTGTAGTGAAAATGGAATGTGGAATTTCAGATTATTCTGGTCTTTTCACCTGTCAAACCTGTGTGGTACAACAAACACGTACCAGAAGGAAGCAGGTTTGGACAATAAAACATTATTTACTTGCCAATGTACTGTTAGCCTGAAAAGTTAAAAATGTTTTTATCATTCATACTAGAGCTCATGATATTGAGCTAGATATCATGACTCTGTGAGTGTGTCTGACGAAATGACTTCTTTTTTAGATATAATTTTTTATACTGACATTTTAAGATTCCCCGCCACCTCTTCAATGCCAACACATGGTACCTCTTTAAGCATGTCCTTTATCTGTCCTTCCATATTTGATTCTGTTTCACATGACAAAAAAAGAAAACTTATACATATTAATAATAATAATAATGATAATAATAATATTTGGTTACAAGGCTATAAAATCTCAGGATTTCACAGGTTACATTCTATGCCCATAGTTGCTCTTATTGCTTTAAACCTTGATAAGCATGAACTGTTGCATGTGCTTATATTCAAACTATGAGTGGTATGTCCACACAAAAATTTTAAAAAACATAAATTATTAGAGCTACTTCATTGCATAAAATTTACTACTGACTCTAGTGGTAAGTTAATGCATTCTTTAATATACAAACCATGTTTATTTTATTATTGCTGAAAAACATCATACAAAATAATGGACTGCTATAACTTCAACCAATATTTCGATTCTGCTTCCTGCTGATAACCTTACACTCCTTATGTTGCATGTGCTGGCAGTTTCCATAGCAACAAACGGGACCAGAAATGTCAGCAGTTCCTTGGTCTGTTTTTCCAGGAATTTTCCAATTCCGCAGCAGCACAGATCAGGTGAGATCTGAGGTGAGAAAGCCTAAACCCACGTCATAGCGACATCCACCATTAAATGATTTTAAATTTTCCTACAACACTAGAGAAATTGCTCCTACATTGGCCACTTCAATTATTGAAGGCTGTTGGGTGATTTTGGCGATTGCTATAGGGGACTTGGGTTATGCACCTCCATCTTTAAAGTTTTTGCTGCTTATCTACAGAAGAACTGTTGAATCTGGGACACAGCAGCTGCTTGCTAAACTGGGAACCCCAGGGGTACTGACATTTTTTACTTTCATCAGCCAGGCATTTCTAACCAGTGTATCGAAGGATTAAGTCCTTCATTGGTGGAGCCATTTCTGCCAGGAAAGGTAAGCTTACTGGTATGAAATTGTAATGGTTCTGCATAAAATAAAAAAAAACAAGGTTTAAGCAAAAATGTTTTATTTGTCAACAACCTGTTCATGAAAAAAAACACAGCAAATGGAAATATGGTTATTTGGAGTGATTTGAAACTGTTTCAGACTGTGGAAACAACAGGTTGTAGGATAATGCAGGCCTTGCTCAATAGCATTGTTCATAACAGTAACCTTAAGTGTTGACACTTGATAGTTACAGTGTCTCCTGGTATCCTGGTATTTTAGGGTGGCACAGTGGAGTTCTGAGACTTTGGCTTTGGATGTGGGTTGAAAGCCAATTCAGTCAGCGTGGATTTTAAATGTTCTTCATGTGGGATTCCTTACATATGTCTCAGATGAATTGGTGAATTGCCTATTGTGTGTGTGTGTGTGTGTGTGTGTGTGTGCACAACTGAATGAGTGTGTAAAGTATATGTTTTATTACACTGTGGTACACTGGAGATGTGTCCAGGGTGTATCTTGTTTCTGTGACTAGATCACTGCAGCCATGCACTGTACAGGAGGCTGAGGGAAGGATTGAAAGGAGAAATTCATTCCATCCCCAATGTTATGAATACAAAGTACAGTAAGAAATAAACTGGTCTGTAGTGGTGAAGTACTTTGTTTCAGCACCATCTCAATACACAGTATTTTTATGTAGTCATACACTAATCTGCTCAAGTGACTAAAACTTTGGTTTGGCTCATAGGAAACATTAATTGCATAAAACTTTGTTTACAAATTAAAACAAAAAAATTCACACACATGTTCTTGAAGGTTAACATTTAACAAGTATATTGTTCCCAGGATGTGTAATCTCAGTCAGTTTACTACTATCCAAAGCAGGGATAGGATTAGCAAGATGGGTACCAGTGGTCATGGATATTGTCAGTGAAACAAGTTAGAAAGGTTGCATATTCTCATTTTACACAAATTGTTTGTGACTAAAGGTTTACTTTGTTTTTAAGAAAAATCCATGCAAAAATCTAGAGACATTTTCCATACGTAGAAAATGCACATTACCCCCAGTGGACTGGAAAGCATTTTGTACATATCAGGAGATTAATAGAAAAGTGTTCAGCTTTGATTTGACAAAAAGATATCCTCAAAGCTTTTCCCTTGAAATAAAAAAGGTTAAATGCTAAGTCTGCATCTTATCAAGCTGAGCTGTTTTTCAGTCTTCCTTGGAAAAAGTTTCCTCCTCTACAAAAGATCTCGGAAGCTGCTGTCACTCTTGTGAAAATTTCAGATAAAATTTTTATAATGGAATAAATGACCGTGACAATAACTCCCTAGCAACCCACAGAGCAGCTTTTTGAGAGTGGGAAGTTTGTACACTAGAAGTTGCACCAGGCCTTTATCAAGCTTGTTTCACTGAAAAAGATTCAGTCACTGAACAGCAGGGAATTGGAAATGAGAGAAGTGCTGTGTGTTCTTGAGGAGCTGAGATTTTGTACCATGGAGACATGCTGGATGTGCAGTACCAGGCAAGGGTGCGAGTTCACGAGACGTTCGGTTAACAAGTACGAGCAGGAAATCAGCAGAAATGTCTTCCCAGATGCCTAGGTGTATTCAAAATTTTGACGGGCATGGTATAATATGACTGAGGTGCTGTGATTTAGGTACTGGTACAAGTCACCACCTCCTTGCCACAGTCCCACATCCTCCAACTTATCAAAGCAATATTTATTTAGTAGTTTTATTTAGTAGTATTTATACTATTAAGCAAATAGTTCATAAGGTCTTTACTGAAAGGTTTGTATATGAGAGATGGGAGAATGTAAAATTACAACATGTATAAAGAGAGAGATAATTCTACAGATAATGCAAAATTCCAGTGTCAGATTTTTTAAAAATGCTCTTATACATGCTATACATTCCTGATGGTAATAGTCATTTAAAAACATCCCCTGTTGCCCACCCCAGCTTTTGTGTTAAACTCCACTGAGTACTATTGATATTAATGATATTTTTTGGTCCCTCAATACCTGAAAGGTTATTGCAGGATTATCTAAAATGATTACTTCTGTCCTTCCACGTAGCATCTTCGGGAATATTGAACATGCTATATCTTTTTCTTACGTTTGATGTTACACTCAGCTTGTTTTGGTAGAAGATTTTTCAGTGAATCACAAGCAATAGCTTAGCGTGAAGATGGGCGCAGTCCAGGTTAATCGAATTCCCTATGTAATGAAAACTATGGCACAGGAAATTTCACAGACCTGCTGGGGGAAACATTTATTTCAAACTGTGCCCCAAATAACTAGATGCATGTGGGCAAATGCCACTGGGAGACATTAGCCACAGTTGCACTGTCGAAGATTCAATTCAAGATTGTGCTGCTTGAAGATCAGAGCTGCAAATTACAATACAGGATAAAACCACTTCACTTCAGATAGCAACTAGACGAGACCTGTGCCACACCAAAAATTAATCCCCTCCCAACAGTATCTTGACCATATTACAATGCAGTGTTTGTGTGTGAGCCACACACCTGCTACACTCCCTAGGACCACGTAAGAGCAACACCACTGAACAGGAATTCTCACCCTTCCCGAGTCCCACATTACCTAGAGGCCCCGTATGCTGCTTAAACACTTCAACTTTTTTGGATCTAAAGTGATAATGAACGACACCTTCAGGTGATCTGGAGAAATCTGCACATCTAATTCATCTTACATCTAAGGAGACCTCACCTTGAATTTGGGAGGAATTGACAGTAGCCTCATTGGGGCTAAAAATGGTGTGAGGAGACAGTTAAAAACAGTAAAAGGTATATAGGTTGCTGCAGGAAAAACATAAATTTGGACTATATTAATAGATAATAAAGCAGACGATAAAAGCAGCAGTTAAATGCAGGTAAAGACAGTCGTGAGTGGTGGGCTTCGCTGTCTAACCTGTGAGTAGCTTCATCTATTGATGAATGGGCGCTTCCCATTCAGTAAAACTGCTCATCTTATAAATGAAACGCATCTTTAGTGAGACAAACACTCACCTGCAGCGATGCGCACTTGATCAAAGGAGCCACGTAATTTGTCTTTTCTTATTAGGTGAATATTCAGTTGTTTGATCGTGATGTCGGCGGATCAGTTGCTCCGCCCTCCCTGTCTCCCTCTGCCGATGTTTGCTGTGTGGCTCTGAAGCCCCGCCGGCGGCGGGCGGGCGGCGAGCGGATGCGGACCAGGCGGCGGTTGCGCCGGTTTGCCGGTGCTGCGGCAGCCGGTTCATCAGCGGGCAACTGGGGCTGCGATCCGGCTCCGCGCTGCCCTAAAGCCCGCCGGTTACACCGCCGCAGAAAACTGAGCGCTCCTTCGAATTCATACTTAAGTTTAACTGTTACAAGATTAACCTTTATGCGACTGATACTTCTGTATACAATGAAAATGCGTTTCATTTACAGCGTGAAGTAATTAGCTTTGCAATAATTTACACATGTACACACCTGGTTGTTCTTTATTCTCTGTTAATTCAGGAGTAGCGTTTTCGTCAATTGGAACCAGCAACCTCATAATAATAATAATAATAATAACAATAACAATACTACTACTACTACTACTACTACTACTAATAATAATAATAATAATAATAAACCAGTGCTTTTTTATTATTATTCTGGGATAGTTCTGGAAGGTTCTGGACCACCAAAACCCCACAATGGACAAACGGTTATTGGTCATGAATGACTGGGTGACAATAATAAAGCCCGCATGGCTCAGGTGTTTTATAGTTTACATAAACATAACTCCCGACTACAGTGGAAACCAATTCCCCAGCAAATGGAGCTGATTTTTGCATGTTTAAATATTTTGGTAAAAAATGTGTCAAACCATAAGTGTTGTCTGGACATTTTATTTGCCATTATGTGGGTTTCTCATGTGTATCATTAGCATGAAATCTTAACATAAGATCATATTACCACCTTCAGCCACGTGTATCACTGCTTTAATGCATTTAGTAACTTTGCAAATGAGTGAATAAAAATAACCACACATTCCCAGAATGTTATCTTTAACACCACACTGATAACAGGGTTTGCTTTTCTTCATGTTAAAACTTAGCGAAGGATTCAAGGGCTGTCTTTTAGTCTCAGTTTAACACTAAGCTGTCTGGAGCTAAATTCAGATAAATTCCGTTTAATTTATTTTCACACAGGGGCCTCCATAAAATCATTTGTCAAGTT
The DNA here is from genome assembly GCA_900497675.1 of Arapaima gigas. NCBI lineage: Eukaryota > Metazoa > Chordata > Actinopteri > Osteoglossiformes > Osteoglossidae > Arapaima > Arapaima gigas. The sequence goes on along the minus strand of UFQX01000589.1, from coordinate 126,517 downwards.
TGCAGTCGGTCACTGTAAATTTAAGCATGTGAAATTAATATAGTTTTGGTTTTGCTTTTTAGAAAAATGTGTTGGCATCTTCAGCAGTGACGTTGTAGGCTTTCCCAGGTAAACACACAGCAAAGTGTTGATATTCCAGCTGAGATGCCGTCAAACCCCTTAAGGAAAATGCAAAATATTTATGTGAAGCTGGTATTGTATTGCTGTCCCCTGAGGACAAATAAAGCCTTGCTTGGCTGATTGTGTTTGACTCTATATACACCATAATATAATTTAAAAGCTCCTTTTAAACAAGTTTAAAGTATCATATGAATCAGTTGTTTCAGCTTGTTTTAGTCTGGTAGACTTACAACCTAACACGGTTCACTAGAACACAGCACAGCAGTTTACTTTTAAAGTGCAGACACCTTATTCTCCTATGATCACACACACACACACACACACACACACACACACAATATATATATATCAAACTATAATATTTTATAATTATATATCATTATATACATCAACATTTATCATAAATGTATCAATAATTATACATATATAATTTTGTTTTTTAATGCAACAGAAACGTATTACATCTGAACTGTAAATGCTAATTGACGAAGGCAGTACAATATAGGGAAATGACAGGACTAGATTTCATAAAAGTTTTAATAATTAATTTTTGAAAAGTGAAGGCAAAGGGCACATAAATTAAAAATAAATTGATTTTTCTTTTCATGGTATGCTTTTTGTTAACTTTTTTATTATTTTTAATTCTTCTGACAGCATTGTGCCAGACAGCTTACAGCGTTAGAGGCCATGGTTTACCCATTTATACAGCAGGGTATTTTGACTTTATTAATTCAGGGTAGGTACCATTGTCACAACAGGGGCATTTAAAACAGCAAACTTCCAGCTGCAGGACAAGAACCTTAGCTAATTCCTCACCTGGTGCCTTAGCAAGGGAAGCAACATGTGACACATTCTTTGATCATTTCAAATAAGAGAGGTGTCCTCAAAATCATTGTCATCAGGTCACATCTTATTGCAATAGGGAAGAAACTCCTCCCCCTGAGTGTCCTGCAGGTCACCTGTCCTCCTTCCCTCCTATTTCATTACCTCCCTCTGACTGAATCCATTTGTGCTGTCAGCTGAGCCTGAGGTGAATTTGCCACTGGACTTAGTCACTTACCACCACAGTGTAGGAGAGCAGGGTGTGAACCGTACAGGTGAAAGAGGGGTGTGCCCACCTCTCTAGACTGCTTATACAACAAAAAGAAGGATGGATACAAGTGGAAAAGCAAGTCTAATGTGTGACTCAATCTAAAATTAATTCAACTTAATCTGCAGAAAAGAGGGTGTCAATAATAATGGACTCTTCTTCCAGTAACGGAGAGGACAAGGACCCTGATATAGAGCTATTTGTTAAGGTAAGAGTTGTGTGTTTGAAGATATGTCTGCAAACATTTTATGGAAAAGAAAGCAAAAGTTTGCTGTATGGAACCACCTAAAGACAAAAATGCACTGTTGCATATTGAGGGGGGAAAAAACTGACCACCTTACATAATCTTTTTAAAAGACCCCGGAACATGATATCTGTGCTAGAATTTCTCTGACACTTGGCAGTGGCCACATGCTGATGGTGTAACAGTGAAATATGATAACAGTTGTACACTGTGCAATGAGTCTAAGAGGTCTCAGTCCCACGGTCCCTAGGGGGTTGTGGCCAAATCATGTGGTGATTTTTAAAAAATTTTATTGGTGTCGTTCAAAATAATTTTCAATCGCAGTTCTCATTCTTTTTTCCTTGGATTATAGTGTATAATGATATAATAATGCTTCTAATAATGTGATCTGGTTTGGAGAACAGCCTCAGATCTGCTTATTTACATGCAGAATAGAAGCCATGATTTTCTTAGCCGATACCATGGCTTGTAATAATTTTTCTTTTAGCAGATAAGTAAATATGACTTCAAGAATTTTCTGAGCAAAAATAACTTGCTGGGGTTTCTGCAGAGGTTTCACATCGCACACAGTGAAAAGCTGCTGTCAGTCTGTATGTTTCTGGGACAGAATAGTTTAAACTTTCTTGCTCAAGTGTTAACAAAGGAAGCAGTGGAATTTTCATGCATAATTCAGGCTTCCACAAGTGTCCAGTGGCAGGGTAACCTTTCCACTTTTTTCCCTTCGAAAACTTGATCTCCTTCCATTGATATGTAAATGAACCTGTGATTATTTCCTTTGCACTGATACATTATTTGCTTTTTGTGGAAAATACAGATTATACATGTGTATTTCTATTTTGGATTCAGTTACATATATATTTGCATGTTAAATGGAGCATTCCGTCTTCGTAGTAGAGCTGCCCTTTTGCACAGGTGTTCCACCTGTAATTGCGTGTCACACCTGTACATTCAAAACAGGCGGGTAACCACAAACCAAAAGTTTGTTTTTGGTAGGTCATTTGAAAACATGAATGATGAGTTTACAATGAGTTGCCAGTGTATTAGGTACACCACCCACCTTCAAACAAATTGTACATTCCAACTAGTTATATGTCACATGGCTGCAGTGTGCAGTATGATTCAGGCAGATCAGTGCTTCTAACATCAGTCAGTGTTCAATCCAGCACTGAAAGGAGTGAAATGAGTCTCCATAGTGACTCTGAATGTGCCATCACAGTTGGTGGTTGGCATGCCGGTTGTAGCATTTTCCAAATGTCATTCTGGGCAAAAATTGGGCAAAAAGAAAAAAATGTACCAATAATCTGAGATCCTATTGATGAAAACATCTTGTAGATCAGAGGGGTGAACGGAGAATGGCACAAATCATGCAAGAAAGCAGATTGCCTGCAGCCAGGCAAATCACATCCAAATTTAATGTTGGTGTGCAGAATGAAAGACCATGTCAGGTGTCAATGCTGTATGCAAAGAACAAGAGAACACATCTCCAGTTGGCACAGGAGCATCAAAACTGGACTGTTGAGGATTGGAAAAAAGTTGCCTGGTCAGATGAATCCAGGATCCCTTAGCATTATGCTGATGTAAGGATCAGAATTTTCTGCAGGCAACACGAGTCCTGGAGCCATCCTATTACAGGCCGGTGGTGGCAGTCTGATGGTGTGGGAAATGTTTTCTTGGCACACATTAGAACTTCTGGTACCCAGTGAAGAATGACCAAATGTCACAGAATATCCAAACATGCTGCTGACCAAGGTGTCCTTTCACAGGTACAGTTTGTCCACACTCAAATGGACACTTCCAGCATGATAATGCACCATATCAAGGTACATATTGTCACTGAAAGGTTCCAGGAACATGATAAGGAGTTTTTTCATTGCTTCAGTGTCCTGCACAGTCTCGGAATCTCATCCCTATTGAGCACTTCTGGGATGGGATGGGAAGGGCTGTTCACAACAATGTGCGGCTGTTCTTTTTGCAACAATTATGCAATGATTTCTGCATCACACAATATTCCAACACCTTGTAGAATCCATACCCAGACAAATTCATATTCTGAAGCCCAAATGAGGCCTGAAATGCTGCTAGATAGGTGTCCTTAATAAACTGCCAACTCAAGGTATGCCATTTTACTGTATTAAAGCCAGTTACATCAAAATGCAATATGTCTATTAATTCAAATTTTTTTCCTTAACAGTGATGTGATTTGGTGGAACTGTATGCAGTCAGCTGTAGATAACTGTGGGGTTATGATATGTAGGCAGGGAGTGATGGCGAGAGTATTGGGAACTGTCCCTTCTCCCAGCGTCTCTTCATGATACTCTGGCTGAAAGGTGTCGTCTTCAACATCACCACCATCGACATGAAGAGGTAACCTATAGCCTTGCTCTGAATTCAGACCAAGCCACTTTTACAGAAAAAATGCACCAAAGACCATCTCAAAACACTGAATTTGCTGCAAGTGGTTCTGATGTCTGCTAAATACAGTACCAGTCAAATGTTTGAGTACTCCAGCTTTGTTTCAGCCAAAAAACTGGCCTAAACTGGACTGAAAAGTCAAAATTGGAGTATTTGGGTCCAACCACTAAGTATTTGTATGATGCAGGGAGAGGGAACCCACAAGGTGTACCTAAGTGGTTCCCTCTGTCCAGCTGGAAGGTGGAAATGCAGTGGTGTGGGTTACTTTGCTGGTTGGTGAGTTCAACAAGGATGGCTCTCATAGTGTACATCAAAGGCATGCTATTCCATCAGAGTTAAGACCATTTGGCCAGGTCTTCATTCTTCTGTAGGATAACAACCAAAAAAACACTTCCAAGTTGTGCAAAGACTATGTGGAACATGAAACACCATCACTTATGAAAAAAAAACATGTAGACTCAGACTTGATACTGGTACTGTATCAGTTCTAAAAAACAAAACAAAACAAATATCCACTAAACAAAACATTTTGAACCAAAGTTGATTTGATGGTGAATCAATGTTGTTTTCAGGTCATACCTCAATATAGCTTACAGCTACATGCACATGGATTACTTACTGGCTTAGCAGACTGTACATATCTTGAATGTAACAAATTTGAATTTAACTTTGAGAGGAAAAGGCAGCTGTCCTTTGTGGGAAAGTGTGTTATCATCTTCGGTTTATTTTTACTTCTAGGAAGCCACCTGATCTGAATAATCTGGCTCCTGGGACACATCCGCCTTTCCTCACATTCAATCAAGAGGTCAAGACTGACATCAACAAGATCGAAGAGTTCCTTGAAGAAGTCCTGGGCCCTCCCAAGTATATTATTGTTTTTTATTTTGTGCTTTTTCATTGGTCATTTCACTGCTGATGTTAGAGTTTTGTACCTTGCTCTGCAATACTAGAATGTATATATAAAATATGCTTTAAACCAGTATACCATATATTGTTTTCCATGCCTTGATTTGAAGTACTGCAACATTTCTGTAATATCCAGATATATGTTACTAAGTATCAGTAGTATAAAAGGTCATGTTGTTGACACAGGTGGGCTATTTATCTTTTATGGACAGATAAACTTCCATTTAGCAGAACGTGCATTTTGAAATGCACAAAGTTTGTGCTCAAATGAATATATATACAATGTCCAGGGGCTCCGTAATGTTGTTTAAAACAATTATGTCTCATTCCTTGCTCCTTATTTTAACATACGTAAAAGCTCATTCATAGTGAGCAATGTATGAATCTGAACACAGAGCAGAAGCAAACAAAGTCAAATCAATAAACCTCCGCTCATGCAAATAGTCCAAGTCCATGCAAATAAACTTTATCAAAACGGTGAGCTCTTTCATATCCCCTTTGTCACACACAAAATCTAAACTATGTCATGATTATAATGTAGGATTCATACAGTACATTATCATTTTTTATCTAATATGGTGGTTTGTTCCTTGTTTAAACTAAAAGATAAAGCAAACTTTCTTATGCAAGCTATTGTGGTGTAAGAGATAGCAACACTTACTATTTATTAATGCTACTATAACACTAAATGATGCAATGTTATGATGCAATTGTACAAAAGAGGAGCAGACATTGTAGTGGCCACTTTTGACCTGGAAACCCCAGACCTGAAGAAAATACTCAATACTGAATTGCCATATTAAGAATTACCCTGGTATATAGATGGGTAAATCACTACAAGTATCTTAACACTATAAGCTGCTTTGAAGTAAAGCATTAGTGAAGTAAATATGTGAATAATTCAGTATGTAATTCAGTATGTAAATGTGCAGTATGTGAGTAATTCACTGGCATGCTAACCCCTCAGGTATCCCAAACTTGCTGCAAAGCAGAAGGAATCAAATACTGCAGGGAATGACATTTTTGCTAAATTCTCAGCATACATCAAGAACACAAAGCGGGAGGCCAACTCAGGTGGGTTCTGGGGAAGATAATGGAATTCAAGGCAAGGCTCTTTGAACCTGCCATCATTCACCATCAACTTGTGTTAACATCTCTTTTTTTACGAGGTGAACTTAGAAATTAGAAACCTAAATGGCAAAGACAACATTATCTTTCACAGGCATATGCTTGGTGCAGCAATGGAATACAGACACATTGAACTGAGTATAAAAGATACAAAAATTCAGTCACTGTATGGAGAAACTTGTATTTGCTTTGTCTGTATTTAAAAAGAACTTTGTAATAACACTTTTAATTACTGTTTTAGAAAAGAACCGCGGCAGTGTAACTGAATTGATTAAAATTTTACATAAATGTCCTTTCATTTGGGCACAGTAACACTCCCTTATACACTTTGCACAGGTCTGGAAAAGAGTCTCACCAGAGCTTTGAGGAGACTGGATAGCTACCTGAACACACCTCTCCCAGGTGAGGTGGCTGAAGGCAACACAGGAGACAGGTGCTCCAGTCGCAGGTTCTTGGATGGAGATGAACTGACTCTGGCTGACTGCAACCTCCTGCCAAAGCTGCACATTGTCAAGGTATTATGAACCTCCACCTCAGAAGTACATGGCTAGAAAAGCCTGAAAATCATTGTACACATTCCCATTTATAAAAATGTTATTAACTTATTGTCAATTCATATTTTAGCAGTAGATTTTATTATATATTATATAAAATTAATTTAAAGTCTGTTCCAAAATCTAAAATTATGGTTGTCAAAACAGTAAAAAATGTATCAATTTGTATAATGAATTTTATTTCAATAATATTAGTATTGTTCAAAGTAAACTACACATTGTAGGAGAATTAGTATAAATAAATACTATTGTCTTCTAGAGAATTTAAGGAAATTAAGGAACTGCCATGTTCTTCCCATGGCTGTGTGGGTTTCCTCCTACAGTCCAACAACATGTGCTTCAAGGAAGTTGATCACGCTATATTGCCTTAGTGTGTGACTGTGTGTGAGTGAATGTATGTGTGGCCACCCTACGATGGTCTTTCTGGGATAGGAACCAAACCACCGTGACCCTGATCAGCACAACCGGATACTGAAACTGATTGAGCAACAGCAACTTTTTCTTCTTTTTCAGGTTGTTGCAAAGAAGTACCGTAACTATGACATTCCAGAAGATATGACCGGGGTGTGGCGATACCTGCAAAATGCTTATGACCAAGAAGAGTTCGTGAACACATGTGCTGCAGACCACGAAATCGAACTGGCCTATGCAGACGTGGCGAAGCGATTGGCAAAGTGAGGCCACCACCGAACTTCCACTTGAGTTCTGCATTCTCCAGTATGGTACACCAGTGTAATGCTACAGTTCCTCAGTGTCCTGGATATCTGTGGATAACTATGATCATGCTTTCATGAATGACTTTAAGATGCTGATCATCCAGAGTGGTTTCCAGATGTATGATGGGTGAGGAGGGAAAATGGTAGTAAATTACTATTTTCATGCAAAGAACAAAGTAAAGTATCATAAATAAGATACTAATGTTATAATAAGAACTATTCACAGTTAAAACAAGGACCCAAATCAATCTGGAAGGTGTGACCAAGTTTAATGCCATAGGTTAACACACAGGGGTAGCAACCAAAACAGCAACTGATGCTTTCCCACTTGACTTTCCACTTTCCTGCGGTGCATGTGAGAGAAGTATAAGCACAGCAGCTTTGGCACCATCTTATGGCCACTCGAAAGTAACAAGTAGAAAGGTTGCAATTATTATTGTTATTATTATTATTATTATTGACAATTTACATTTGAATTGACAGTTGAAACCCATAAAAATTTATATAGGGTTTCTGAGTTGAATAAACCTGGAATATGTGTACTTTACATATTTGTGACTTAGAACTAACTTCAATAACTGTACAGAAACAATATTATATTGTTTCATGCATACAAATGTGCAGTAGAAAAATGCAGAGAATTTGATTCATTTGATTTGATTTTTAGATATTAATGAGAGAAGTAAAATAGTATAAAAACACTGAAATGGGATAGTTATAATATAAGTGGCAATGTAAGAACTCTCTGAATAAATTATTTTTCTATGGTAATGAATTGCTTCTGAAATCTGTCCACTTCATGTACAACAGAGGGAAATTCTGCATGCATCATTTCTTATATTTTTTGTACTACAAAAATATCTATTTAAAAGAATTTTTTAAATGCTATGCACCTGAGCTTTGCAAGTGTATATATAGGATTTATTTTTTTCAGCTCCCAGTGTGCCTAGTACCAAGTTAAATGATAATAAATTTTAAGAACAAGAATAAGAATATGTCTCATGATTTCAAGTTACTGGCTGCATATCCATGTACACCTTAGAGGCCCATGGTCATCGTTGTTTCCCAAAGGATGTTAAGGTACCTGAACTCCAAAATGGTCTAAAAACCAAGTCAGCAAGTTGCTGCTCTTCCTCTACTCTACAGCGTGCTTGTTCACTAACTATTCACTGATAATGTAACCGTTCTATATTTAATTTACTCAAAAGATGTGACAAATTTTTTCCCATGAATTCAAACTGAAAGTGTAAGATTAAGCTGCTAATATTGCCAGTGGTTCAGAATACCAAAAAAGCTTTTTAACATTAAAAAAAAACTTGATATCATGTTTCTTTGACCTCATACTGTTTTTTGCAAGTGACAGTATTTTTACTTGAGTGGTGTGTTTGGCTGCTCTACCCACCTCTATCCAGTAGCACATTATATTGTACTTATACTGCAGAACATAACAATTTCAATTCTGTTTCATCACCTTTCATAAAATCTTGTTTTCCAGCTAATGACCTTAGATTGAACTGACTGGTGTCTCAGTTACAACCAAGAAGGACCACCCTTATGTAAATGGGCTCTAAACACAAATATTGGCACAAGGTGTAAAACCCACAAATGGAATAATTTACATATAAAATTACAAGTCAAAGCAGCACAACAGAGCATATTTTAATGTAGATTATATTGATGTGAACCAAAATATTCTGAAAAACATTCTGAGACTGGACCTTGCAGACATCCTGGGAATTTTATGTGGAAGTGTATCAAAAGGAAGAAAGATGGTGAGATTCTGGCAACACCCCTAGAATGGCCTTGGTCCCCCCATCCCAAAATGAGATGTCATGGCTAGGTCAGACATCCTCTAGCAGCTCAGTGGGATCTGACCTCGGAATGGAATTGAAGGTTTGGAAAAACTACTCGAAAGGAAACCGGTTGTCAAATTTCCTACTAAAATGTTTGTAGCTCAGCCTCCTTACATGTTAATTGCTTTATATTTCTTTTCATTAAACCTGATTAACAGTGCAATAATTTTAAAAGTAAAAAAAGTCAATAGGAAACTGCTTTCTTATTCATTCCAAAATATTTTTATTTATGTGTTGCATCTAGCATATACAACTGACTGCTCTATCCTCTGTACTTGATCAGGACCTTGTTAAGGGGGTCATATAACACCTTACTGCTGCTCACCCACTGTATAAAATTACTCAGCTCTATCAGTGGGTAAACCATTGCAAGTATCATAAAGCTGTATGTGACTTTGGAGAAATGCATCAAATAAATAAAAAGTAATACATGTAAAATACAGTATATTTTTAGCTTCAGTTATTGTTTCAGGTATATATTATTTCATTTAAATGTATTATAGTGGATACTAAAGGTATTGAGAGTGCATTTCACAAATGGGTCATCTTATTATTAATAATAATAATAATAATAATAATAATAATAATAGTAATAATAATAATCACTGTGTATTAAGTTTTTCATGACTGCAGCAACAGCATCTATTTAATTTGCTGTCTTTGAAACTGAGGTCTCTCCAAAGGGACATCTGGTTGACTCATTCTTTGGACTCCTTATGTACTGTATAGGCGGTTCTGTGTATTTTGCACCTTACTCTCCCACAAATTGTGTGCAGATGAAGAGTTTTAAACACAGCCTGACAGAGACCCTGTTACTATGCTGGTTTTTGCCCACACAGCCTCCCTGATGCCTCCTCAGCTCCACTGCACTCTATTGGCACAATACTTCTCCGTATGTAAACACGTCCCCTAGCAAAATCATTCAGGTGTTTGAACTAGATCATACGGATTTTACAGAATGCTGAATGAATTTATTTTTTCCATTTAAACTAGTTATTTAAAAAGAGTAGACATATTTAAAAAAGGAAGGTGATTATGTTTTAAAAAGTTGGAAACGCTTGGCCTGTCATGTGGGTTTCCAGACAGTTTTCAATAACAGTCTATAACTTATTAAAATAACTGAAACAGTCAAAAAGTAATGATCAAATGAAAAATGGCACTGACATTTTTTAATCAGCTTGTCTTTTTTCTTTTCTCTCTTTCCAGTTGTGATTAATGCATGCTATGTTCATTAGACAGGAGAATAATATTTCAGGAATATTATCCCGGTTAAGAGATCAGATTGGCACTGTCAACAGGGAAATGTGAGCCCTGCACTGTGAGGCTGGCGCTCTGCTCCTGTGCCCCTGGGGTTTTCATTACTGGTGTTTTGTGCGAAGGAAGCCCTTTCACCAGGCCGCCCTGCTTCCAGCTCGCTTCTCTTCGCTGGAAATTCAAACCACATGCGTCTGCGTCTGCGCTCTTCATTCAAGAGTGTGTCTGTCAGGCTCACATCCCTCCCTGATGGTTATAAGCAGGGCTCAACTGTTTGGGAGGATGAAACGTCAAGTTCTTAGCAGGACGGCTGGCCGCGCTCATATCGCTTTTGCCTCCTCTCCTGCTCTGTGGGACATGTGGGCAAAAAGGTGCATGCATCATATTTCTATGTATATAAAGTATGGGGTTATGATTAAGATTAGATTAGGGTTAAGGTTAGGGTTTCCAGGCAAAAAAAAGTATGGTGTTGTAAAAAATAATATAAAGTGAATAAAATACATCTTCAAAATATAGTTTTCTGCACTGATGGAGAAATGCGTTTATTTCTGATGCGGCTACATGGGTGTACCGTGCCCTCTGCTGGTATAAGGTACTTATATGACAGAGGTGCCTGGCATTCAAGTAAGAGCAGCTAATGTCAAGATGTAATCTTATTCTCTTGAGGGAAACAGATGGACATGATTTCCCTCAGTCTCCTCACTGTAGAAAATCCAATTTCTTTAAGAAGGGCAAACAAATTGCTTTGCCCTGGAAAATGGCTCAGTAGATTATTTAATGTTAATGCCCGTTGCTCCAGGGTAGTGGGTTCCAATTCACTCCTCAAGTCACCTGTCCAGGTTCTTTGGTTTCCAGCCACAGTTCTGTCTGGGAGAAAAAGTGACAAGATGTCCCTCCTAGGATGTGGCCCATCATGTACATGTCCTTCTTGGGCAGATGCCTAGTTAACTTGGCTGTGTTTATGTATATTAATAAGCAATTGGTGAAAATGGATAGATGGTATTCTGTGAAGCTGGCAATTTTTATAGTGAAAAATTAATTTCAAACTGAGAAGAAAAAAATTTTAAGTTTGCTTGCTTTCCCTAGTCATGTACTTCCCAACAAAATTATAAGCCCCTGACTGAGGGTTTTTCATTGTCTTGCACGTTTAAATTTCTATAAAGAATATAAATTTAAATGTCTTACTATTATAACAAGCTGGTTTGTCTAAACATTATTTCCATGTAGCCCTCATAATTTAGAAGACCATGCTGAACTTCTTTGAGTGCTTAGCTTGTTGTTCTCGATTGACTCTGTTTAGAGTCAGTAAGTCCATGAAATGGATGGGACGGTGGAGAACAAGCAGGACAGCAGTGAGCTACTGGATGCCAAACCTGTTATACCAATTATATTTTCTTCACATATTGATGACCAAACTGGTCACATCCATGATGTCTGAATGCTGAAAGAAAGTCCTGCTGGAACATGAAGATGCCATTCAATCTGCTTTGGAAAAATTATGGAAAAAGTCTTGCAGGTGTGTATTTCATGATGCCCTTTACTGCAATGGTTGCCTATATAAAAGAACAGGTTACAGTAACTGAATGAAATTGGGACATTAGTGGAACTAAATTTAATTAGACTTAATTATATTATTTTATACTTTATACTATAATTTTGACAATATGCACAACAATTTTAGAGTTTTTTCATTGATTATTACTAAACCACTTGTTCAGTGCAGGTTCACAGTGGTCCAGAACTTGCCCTGGAAGTATATGGCGTTTCAGGTCAATTATACACACGTTTCAGGCAATTTAGTGTCACCAATCCTCCTAAAACACATATCTTTTGGATAATGAGAGGAAACCAGAGCATCACAATACTAACGAGGGGCCAAACATGAAACCTTTACACAGACTGAGCTAGATGTGGACCAGGTGTTCATGACCAAACCCTCTCAGCTCACTGAGAGGCACCATTGTTCCTCACTGCAGCTCTGTGCCACAGTAGCAAGCAAACTTCTTTCATGGGTGTTATTTGAACTGAATAAGAAAATGGAAACGCTTTGCCTTGTACCATATTTTATAGTATGATAATAAGGTACTGGACTTTAGTGAAAGAATAGAGATCGGTTTTTTTTGTTGTTCGCTGGAAGACAGCAATCCGTCAGCATCCAAACTTTCGATATGGGAATTTTTGCTAGAACGACTCTTGAAAATTAATGCCCATAAATCCGTGTTCAAATTGACACTTTGGCCATAACGGATTTTTGTCTGAAGCTTATCAATAAGAAATCAAAACGCAAATAAAAATGTGAATAAATTTTTGAAATCTTCAAATAAATACCGTACAATGTAGTGAAATAAAATAATACGGGATGTATTATAATAAATTCTATTGTGTGCTGTTAGGAATTTATTTACAAAGAGGGAGATGCGGCGGGTTACTTCGACATACGCGTTTATTCCCTTTATTCCGCATCACGTAGCCGGAACCCTGAACTGCACGCGCACACGCGCTCTCTTCTCCCGCGTGTAAGGGAGTGACCCTATAAAAGGGGGGAGGGGGGGAGTACTAATACGTCAAATGTTCTGTACTGCTCATTTTGCGCCACGCGGTGTAAACATGCAAATTAATGAAAGTGTTCAAAACCTTAAGTGTTTTCTAGTTAGGTAACCGGTGTTTACAGTGTTTTATCATGTTGAAATCATGGGTTGATAGTTAAAATAGCGGGAAACAGTCACTCGGTATCCGAAGAATTCGGTGTCTGACGTGTTTTCAGGGACGAAATGGAATAATTTCTGTACAGGCCGGTTTAGAACTGGCCTCACCATTCAGACCCAGAGAGATGAGCGCAGTAAGAGGGAAGCCTAAGGCAAGTATTGCAGTTAAAGCTGTTTGCTAACTAGAAAGGTCTGTTGAGCCTGTGCACAAGTATAATGCTGGTTTTTTTAATGGTTGTAAATACTGCAGGTGAAAATTTTGAACACACACTTCCTGTATCTTCATTTCTGTCACAGTGTCCTGGTCTCAACCCTGGACTGCAGCTCCAGTTCAAGCACCACTGTTCATATCCCTAAAGATTCCTAAAAACCCAGCACACCAGCAAAGGTACGTTTAAACGTCTTAATTATATTTAATAGTTTGTCCAGCTAGATAGTTTGCCTCTTACACACTGGTCATTTGTGTGGATGCTGTCCTAGGGAAATACTGCATTGGCTTCATGACATCACGATTTCCCCCACCTCAACTAGGAGGTACACATGTGGTATATTATAGCAAGCATACACAGTTTAACCAGGTCTTTAATTCATTTAAAATCTTGTGTTTCATATCACATAGTATTATGGAGAAGAGGGAATTTATGGCAGTACTCCTCCCCTGCCAGGCACCACAAAGTGATTCACAGACAATTACAAATCTCAGGCCTACACTGTTCCAACATTATTTTTAGCCCAGAGCCAGTACTGTCTGACATTTCAGGCAGTACATACCCTGTAATTCTGCATAATAATAACCACCTTATATACATTTCTGATAATATTTGTTTCTTTTAGCTAAATATGCTCTGACAAATAATTAACTGTATTCCATATTCTGATAACCCCATTATCTAAAAATCAAGAAGCCGTATCCTGCATGTGCTCTGGGTGCATGTTTCTCTGACGTAAAACAGCTCAGACGCACTTCTTTGTTCAGTATAAAAAAATCTGACAAGAAAATCTTGTGGTTTCGTCTAGATATTTGTGATCGCATGTGCAAGCAGTTGCTATGACATGTTCAGTTATAGGAGCTTTTACCCATTATACTTTCAGTTCATGTAAATATTTTCATAGGAATAAGAATTATATCCCCATTGCCAAAAATAATAGCCCTAAAATATATATTCATTTTGTATGCTTAAATGTATGTTCAGTTTTCAAGCATCTCTTTTTCCTACCATCTTATTGCCCCTTTTGTTTTCTTTGCTCCAGTCTGTATAATTTAAAACTTCTTTTTGTGCCATAAAAGTATTCAAATTGTTGAAGTCTCATTTACAAACAGTTTGTGGAATTTATTTTGTGTGCTGTATCTTTTGTTTAGAGTCAGTTATACAGTATGAGTTACACAGACCGTTTCTTTCTGGATCCATTGAAAGTTTCATTGGGGTTCCTTCTGTTTTTCATGCCTACAAAGCACTTTTAAACATCATTTCAGATTTTGTTGTTCACAGCTTTTGATCCGCTATAGTGTATTGTGTGCTTTGCTTGTAAGGCCTGTTTATCAGTGCAGTTGAGTTTGAGCAGAAAAGGAACAAGTGTGTAATGGGGTGTTAAATCTGAACTCACCATGCAGTTGGTATCAGTTTTCCAGTTTGGTGTGAGGAAACTCATGTGTCTCACCCTTCCCCAGGCAGCAGTGCTTTGCTCTCATGGGGCAGGGTACATAAACTCTGTGTGACTTCTTTCTACATGTGATTTATATGATAAATTCCTGGAGTAATGTATAGGTATCCCTCAAAATAAGACTACAAGTTGACTACAAGTTTTTGCATATACTTGTGAAATTATTTAATACAGTTTACCGAGTATTCACACTTACATGGAATAAGAGTCACCCGTGGAATTTTCAAATTTTATGTCATAACGGTAATTATGTCTCACGTTTAAAAGATTTCACGTTACAAGCTGATTTCCTGGAATGCGTGACACTAATAAGTAGGGAGTTACCTTTACTACTTGTTTTCCATCTAATGAATTGAAAATGTTGAACTGTCTGGTTTTGACTGAATTATGTAGCCACTGTTTACAACATGGTGGAAAAGAAGAAACTAAAAGTATGGCTATTGTTGTAGGGGTCTGCATTAAATGTTAAGAGATACACTTTGCTTGACAGTTAATGTACTGTTTATGTTGGCTTTATGATGACATTTGCATATCACATATCTTTGTAATTGAAGGATTAAAGCTTCAGTGCTTAATTTATAAAGACTTTGGACTTGAAAAAACTTAAAGTTTGACTTGATTAACTGAGTTTGATATAATTTGACATAGTGAAGGACACATGATCTGTGTATTGACTATTGACCTCCTTGCCAGCCCGCCAGCTGGTTTTGATGCATACCAGATTACAGGGCTCCTTTGTATATGTTCTAGTAAGATGAGCCTTTCAGCACCTTACAGCTTGAACACTTCATTCCTTTCAAGAACATATGGAATCTTAACAATGGTGGCAGCTTCCTTTAACCTGAATGGGTTCACACTTTAGTTGTTTGTCACATGTGTTTGAGTTCAGAGTATTTTTGTGGTGTGCTATTATTTGCATCCAGAGTGAATGCAGCAAAGCTCGATATTTTACTGGCAATCTGGAACCACTGAAATTTGAATTAACAACCTTCAGGTTTGTGTCTTCAACCTTTGTAGGTCATTTAAAACTTCTAGTCTTTAACTTCATGGCTTCCACAACCTATCTCATGTATCTGTTTTCTTATTTTCATGTAGTCTGTGTGTAGGCCACGTCTACACACAGACTACATGTAGACATACAATTTATGCACATATAATTAACTGATATCGAAACAGTAACATATAATAGCATTTATAGTACAGTGAGTGATTTCTTAACTGCTAGCTGTAGCAAAATGGCCTAACACAGTGTTTTTGTGTGTATCCACGTTCACAATGCATAATGTAGTAGTTTTTGCCTTGTTGCCTTTTGAATGAGTCTACAGTTAGCATGTGTTGCTAGGGGTGTATGCAAGTTGCTAGAGCCACCTAATCTGTCCCACTGGTGATTCTGCTGTTTCACCACCTATGACCTACTGTGTGCTGAACCCTTAGTGGTATACTCTACCACAGCCTTGAGCTCTTTGTCCTGGTCCTGGAGATGGTGTGGTGTCCGTCACCTAGTGCTCTTATGTAAATGCCAAGGACATGCTAGAATGATGTTATGCTTGAACATCATGGGCATGGTGGAGAATCACATTTTCCCCAGCTATACAGCTTGGATGGGCTTTGTAGCATGTTGTTGTCTGCCTGGATCAAGAACTTAATATGGTGGGGCTCTGCTTTCCTGAGCACTGTGCACGAGATCTTAAGTTCTTGTGTTCTCACCTGCTACGGCCTCCCTACTATTCTAATCATTCGTTTTTCCTGTACTGCTGTGCACACTTGGTGCTGAATTAGTGCATTTCTTTCCTCTAACCCATGTAATAATGCTGTGATGGAACACTGCCCAAAAGCTACTGAGCCCACCATCATGCTCTTTTGAAATTGGGACTCTACCTGCTCTACTGTAGCTAGCGTCTACTTCCATTTTGCCTTTATGTCAGTGCCTGCACCAGTAATCTTACGATCACTTGAGCACTTGTGTTACAGCATTTTTCTTGCTTGTGTGACTTTGAACTGCTAAGCTTCAAACCTCAGCCTCTACCCAAGGCTCTAGGCTTCTGGGGCATGTTAGTGTGCCCATACAGGGTAATGCTGCTCAAAATTTGAGGTGCACTAAGCAACCTGTAGAGCTAACGCCTTGCTTTTCTTATGAATAATACTGTCAACATTGTGGCTGCATAAACCAAAAGTGCCAGACAATTCATAGCAGGCTACCATGCTGATATACCCACACCTCAGACTAACCTGGGAGTCCTGACTTATCTACTGGCCAGCCTTCAACCCCTTCAAGCTGCTAAAACCACTTTCCTAAAGTGTTCACTGGCTTCTTCGAGAATGGAATGACATACATCCTACTTAACTAGAACTTATCAGTAAGCTTTCCTATCTGCAGCATCAGAAACATAGAGCTGGATGGCTTGAAATTCATCTAAGCCCAAGCGATAAACTCATAACACACGATACAACAGGAGGAGAGGGATTCGAACCAAGTTCCTTTGACTGCTAATTGACAGCTGTAACCACTCTGCTACCTGGTGCCCTCAGTAATACCTTTGGTGCTCCCATACTATAGCCCATAATAATATCTTTTTTTTTTTTTTAAATACAGACCATCCTATGTTTCCTGGACAATACGGGAGGTTTGGGGTGTCCGTATATGTTAAAAGTATGGAGCACTATCATTTTTAATGTTATGTTTTTTATTATGATGCTGAATAGTACTGTACTGTGTACTACAATAACACTTTTATACCTAATGTAATGTGTGATGAACTAGTAATGATGCTAATAAAATGAAATGAAGTCAGGCCTGGAACAGAAACATATATGTAGTCAAGTCAGTGATATGCAGAAAGCAGGGAATAAGATGTTGATAAGAACGCCACTGCAGGAGGTGTATGTGGGCGCTGCACCACCTGCATCACACTAACAATGAAGATGACTGGATGGTTCATTTTCAAGAAACATTATCAAAACATTTTATTTAATTAATGAAGTTATTTTCTCCAAAAAAGCTAAAAATTAAATATGTATATTTTCCTTCATACATATTGTGCTTAAAAAATTTTTTTTATACTTATGATTTTTCTACATTTCTCAGGGATATTTGATGCTAAAATCCAAAATCTGTAAACTGAGGTCCACTAAATCAAGAATGTATTTTAAAGCTACTAAAAGTAGTTTAGTATTTAGTCCAGTGCTTAATGTTTTAATCTATATATAAAAATATATTTTTGGCTTTTATTTTTTTATCTTTTGAATTCAAAGCCCTGTCAAAGGAGCCAAAAAATATATAATTTTCATTTGCAGAATTGAGCTGCAGTGTTAACAGCTGGAATAAAATGGAAGGTCTATGTCCATGACTAACAAACGGTACTGAAGCAGAGATCGGATGAAGTTTAAACAGTTTATTAAGTAAGGTATTCAGGGAGATGGTATAAAGCCAGAATGTAATGCTTCTGATTATATGAACAATTAATTTTATACCCATGGAAGTTTAATCCAAGAAGGAACCAAATATTAATAGGCAGTTAGATTTCTGTACTGTAAATAGAAGGCAGCCAGATGAATTCTGTAAATACTGATTGGTTTTGATTTACAGCTATTACCCTGTGTAGCTCAAATGAAGCCTTTGATACTACATTAAAAGTGTTTTTGGAAAAGGAATTTTGTCAGTTTTATCGGCCATATCTATAATTTATAAACATCTGTAGGATTTGTTTGAGGCATGTTAAAGTTGTGTGCTTAACAGTAAAAAAGTAAAAGACTTTAAATTGCATCTTATCATGAGATGAAAACATTAAATACACACACATCAGAGGAACCTATCAACCATTTGTTTTAATTTTCAATATATTCTGGCATCTTTTTGCCGAAGGTCTGCACATACTGGTATTTTTGTATTTTGGCATGCCATGAAACAGTTCTGTTATTTATTTGAACATCTAACATTTGCCAGCTTGGAATACTGTTTAGGGCTTTTGAATGTTCAATTACATTTCCAATTTGTGTACAGTAATTTTGCCTGGAACAATAAAGGCTGTTTTTTGATTCCTCAGAGAGGTTGTTGATTAGCAAATTTGGCGGCCTTTGTCGGACAAGTCCATGCCAAGACTTTACTGCACATCCCAATTTTTTAAATACATTTATAGAACTAAATAAAAACATACATGTCTTTCTTATTGTGACAGTAGTTGTATTAGGCATTCATAACATGTTGTTGGATACTAAACGTATGCCTAAAAATTGCTATATTTTAGAGTCTATGCTTGCTGTTTGTATCTGAGCTCTGTCTCATACAGCTCTATACTATGCAATGCTGAAAAAGGAGAGATGGCCTCAGCAAACAGCCATTTTCCCTGGATACAATATTGCTGGCATTGGCAGAAATCACGCCTGGATAAGTATTATGGTTTATTTTCTCACCAAATACTGTACAGGCCCGGTGCGCATTACAGCTTGGAGACTTCCTGTCCAATGGAACAGTTGTAGCTAAATGTTTTTTTTTTTTGCTGGCAGCAAAGAACTGAAACCATCAAGAAAAGGTTTCACAAAGCATTGTTCTGCGGTCCACCTGGGTATTCGGTCTTTCGGTTTACGTATCTGTGAGAAACACACTGGTCACCTGTGTACTTAAGAGCTTTGCCAAAGAGGGTGGAGACACCAAAAAAAGTGCATTGATGTGAAAAAGATGGGCGCAGTATATTTATCACAGTAATTATAAGGATTTAGTCCAACAGGGTTCAAAACCATCATGGAAGAAATGCCATTCTGATTACACTGCATTTACTATAGTACTTGTCAGAAAAACGCTCATTTTGTTGAGATCCTTACTTTTAGCTCAACCATTCAGGGGTTTATTTTGACTTCCATCGTGCATAGTCCCTGTTTGCCATCAATATTATAATATTACTCTCCCCCCATTAAAAAAACACATGAGAACTGCATCAAGCCCTCTGTCTTTTGTCCAGGATTTAGGCCAAAGTTGCATTTATTCATTTAGCTAGCACTCTTGTCCAAAGCAGCTTAGTTATTTACTGGTTATGCATCTGGGCAATTTTTAGTGGATCACTTCAGGGTAAATACTTTGATCAAGGGAGCTACAACTGAAAGCAAGATTTGGACCTTGGTTCTTCAAGTGCAAGGTGACAGCTTTAATCACTACGCCACCTGCAGTCCCAAATAAGCACAAGTACATAAGTACTCTCTGATGACTGGTCGAAATTGATGCTGAAAGTCAGCATAAGAACTGATATTTCTGTCCCACATCTCCGGAACCAAGAATGAATTTCAACAGAAAGGAGCCAGTCTGACTGTGAATAGTCCATGCAGATTCTTGCTCTAACCTCAGTATCACATAAAGGGCCACAATAACAAACATTCACCACTTAGTTACATTATACTTTTAATATCCCTATTCTTAAAGCAACGGTATAATTGTGCAGAAGCATTATTCCCAACTGCTTAAGGGGGGTTCAGTCATCCTGTGCTAGTGGCGCCTTTGCCCATACAGTGTGCTCTCACGCAGTGTACTGCAGTGTACCTTGGCATGCTGGGAAGGTGAATTTGACTGACTGCAGCAATGTCGTTTTTGGCACACATGCTCGGTGGACTTCTGGCTGCCGTTCACCCTCCAGTTTCCTTGTGTTAGTGCTATAACAGATTCGCTTCTCCCCTTTATTTGTCTTTTGCCCAAGGAGAGTTTAGCTAGCCTTTTACACATCTGTTTCCGTGCTCTCCTGCGCAGCAGTGTCTCCTTTGCACAATAACGCATTTACACAGCACGGTGTGAAGGCCTGGATCACATACTGACAACGACAGGCCCAATAATTTTGTTCTTTATGCCAAAAAACCTGAATGTTTCAGCAGTTTTGAATTACAGGCAAAACATTTTTTTGTTTTTGTTGAATTAGATTCGACAAAATTACAAATTGTTGCACAATTGGTCTTGGACGGTTTAAAGAAGTGCATTAGGCAACCAGAAATTATTTTTAATTATTGTTATTGGTTGGTGTCTTCACATAAATAGAGTACATCTTAACAGTATTGTATGGAACAACTGAATATGTATCAATCAAAACTAGGTGTGTATTGCTTACATTTAGTTGTGTCTGTGCAAATTTTGACTGTTTGCGCATTTTTGTGGTATACAGAGCACAAGGTTGGCAGTAGTTATTCTATATTTCAAAAGTTAGCACATTATGTTCATAAGAGGCCAGTAGGTCTTGTTGCCGCAGAGTTTGTGGCCCGAAGATTTAAAAAGTAAAAAATTTCAAAGGCCATCTAGTATCTTAGACTTCTCTTTGCTTGACCTGGTACTCAAAATGTCTTCTTCCTGTCTTTTCAGCCAGTCAATCTCTCTGTATTTACTAACATTTTACAGACATTCACAGAAACTGTTTCTCTACCTGGACACATTTTTCCCCCTGCAGTCTGCTGTATTTGCACTGTTAATGCACATCTGCACCAGATGTACATTTGTTTGATAATAATTTACCTTAAGTTTTATATGCAAAATAACACATTATTTTTCAGATTTGTAATGGAATGATCTTTTGACAAATGTCTTTATTTCTTGTGTTCTCTTTAGTATTAAAGCTGCTGTGCCAAAATAAACAGTAAAAAAGAATATATGTTCCTAAATCTAGTAAAAGCCTCTAGTGTGACATAAGGATTACACCCATGAAAGAACCATGTTATACCGCACAAGTATGCAGAACATCTTTAAGATGGGCTGTTTTCTTCTTACTGTTTCACTGTCTGTTTGAATGACCAAACCCCAGTAATCATTTCCCTTTAAACCTTTTCCTTTATTTAAACACTTCTAGTAACTGGACTAGACCACAAAAATAGACAACAGTTACCAGCAGTTTCTGCATCATCCAGGTAATGGAGAGTTTTCTAAGGAACATTTTTGGTGGTAGGAGTAACTTTCCAGAATGAAAATGAGAAAAGAGGCCCTGGCCCTATACTTGTGGTTGCTGTTGTTATTTATAAAAAAAATTATTAAATGGAAGGTTAGCAGTCCATATGCAGACTGGAATCACTCACCTTTGCAGTGTGACAAAGGGAGAATAGAGACCAGTCCTAGGAGAGGTTCTCTTGACTGCTAACTAACTGCAGTACCAGAAGGTTTTCTGCAGAGGGAGTCAGTGAAACACTGCAGTGCTGTTCTTGTTCTCCCTCTACTGGACTGTACCACACTATACTGTCCACAGAGGAACAGTAGATATACTGTGATAATGACCTCCTCAGATAGGATTGAATTTCAGTTGGTTTAACAGTGCTGGAAGAAGAAAATAAGTGACGGTACTCCCCTTACTGATGTACTCGTATATCAGTTGGTATCAGCAGACTATTAAGTATTCAATTTTGAATTTCTAGAGTGAATGAAAGACACTTGGTAGTATTGCAGATGTTCACGATATACTGTATTTTTTGTTAATAAAGATGACACAAATTTAATACGAGCGCTAGTAAAGCAGCCTGTGTGCCAACTTGGAGGGTAACTTAGTGCACCCTGAGTAATGAAATGTAGCTATGAGGGTTACTATGAAAAAATTCTGTGTGCATTGCAGCAGTGTTTTACTGGGAGACCACATCAGCCAGACAATCTGGTTGACCGGGGGCAGAAAAGGGCAGCGGGAATTTACAAAAAGTGCCGGTAGATAAGAAAAATCGTGGTTCCCCAAAGAGCAAATGGAAGTGCTGGTACTGGGAACCACCAAATACTGTCCCATTTCAAGCACTCCATTTAATAATATAACTGCAATGTGCTTGGCTGATAAATAGCCTCATTATACAATAAGTTACATCCCTAAATGAGGTTTGAACCTGTGACCATTAGTCCCAACTCTTTTTTTCATTAGGTGACCTCTCTTTACCAGTGGATTTAACTTTTTTGCTACATTGTTGTTCCCTTTGGTATACAAATTTATGAAAATACCAGTCAGGGCACAACTGCGTGGTTTCAGCCTTATTTATCAGCCTTACAGGTATCAGGTTCTGCAAATGAAGGCTGACGCCACTGACCTTCTGAGAGTCAAATGCTTTGTGCCCCACTCAGCTTTTCCCATTATATTCCCAATATTATTCACAGGCATGGAGTCATTTTTTTCACTTATCCAGTTGACACGCAACTCATTGAAACCAGATGAAGTGTTACCGAGTTAGAAACATGCTCAAGGGTCACACACATTCACAGACACGCACTCAAGAAGGCCTTCGCACATACACATCAAGGGAGACCAAATCTGTTCCTTAAAGGCTGCATAACTGCCACTTTATAGCTTAACAATTTTACTCATTGTTTTAAATTTTTTTTTGAATGTTGCTGTTCTTAACAGATAAACCAAATACAAGTCATAACACTGAAACAGAATATTTCTTTTTAAGATTCACAATTTCCAACTACCTAGCTACCGTCTGGACTTAATCTACTGTGGCGAAATCTGGACTTTGTAATTTTTTTCCAGAAAATGATTAAAAACAATTAGGTATTACCATTCAGTTGAGCATACCTGAGTGACCCATCAGCTGTCCCACTGGATTTTTTCCCACACATTTCTCAGAACCAGCTGGCATCCAGCACTCTGCCATGATTCATCATGATTTTCAACTTTGTCTGAATTTTCAGATGTAAGGATGTGTGTTCATAACCTTCTTGTAAGGTTAGGCTTTACTCAAATGGCTTAGTAACACCAGGAACTGATTCTTAAAAGCAGCAGTTAACTTTTATGAGTATCTCTTTAAGTCACCTTGCTGATCCCCTCCATTTTAACTCACAATCTGCCAGTCAGTTAACTGTAAGTCCAGCCTGGAATTTAAACAATTACATTTATTGGTCTAACTGACACTTTCCTTCAAAGCAGCTTGAAATGTTCAGATACCCTCTCTGTTTTATCCATCTATACAGCTGCATAGTTTTTTCCTGGAGGAATTCAAATAAGTGCCTCGATCAAGGGTGCTACAGAAGGGGGTGGAATTTGAACCTGGGGCCTTCAACCGTGAAACAGCAGCTCTAGCTACTACACCACCTGCTGCCCGCTTCAAACTGACGAACATATCTGGACCCGTTTTGCCTGCTGCCTACTGACACTAACTGGAATTCTTGACAGTGGGCTGTAACTGCTGTATGAGAGATTTTGGTTTGTTAAATGGAGCAACCAGCTGGCATTATTATTATTTTTTTGCTTTTTAACTGATGCCTTTCTTTGCATATTAAGAGAATTGCAGTGAGCTTTCACGTTGATACAACTGGGCATTTTAAAGTACCTTGATCAAGGATAATACAGGAGGGTTTGGGATTCAATTCTGGCTGATTCTGATCGCAGGGCAGCAGCTGTAACTACTACACTACAGACTTTCCAGACATTTGATGTATTACACTGAAACAACTCCATTAAATAACAAACAAAACGAGAGTTTTATAAGGTCTATTCTTGTGTTGTCTCTATCTGACCCTCTGCTGATGAAAGGAGATCATGGGTATCAATATTTTATTATACAAAGTAAATTTATTTGTTTGATGCATTTGGATTCAAGATCCCTTTTCAATTTTTGAACATAAAAAAGCTTGTTAAGCATTGGCAGTATTTAACTTCTTACTTTCCTTTACAGTTCAGTAGGTATATTTCATTTCACTTGTCTCTCCATTAACACAAGTGCCAACTGCTGAATATCCTGAGCCCAGTAGATGGTTTTGACTAGGGGAGAAAGCCGCAACATGTTGAGCTCTAAATCCATCCATCACCACTTCCTTACGGGTTCACAGCAAGATAAAAGGCTGCACATTTCCCATTTTGGCTCATGCTTTAAAGCACTTTCCTGTCTTGAGCTTGAAGAGGAGGCCTCCATGGATGTTGCTGTTGAAGCACAATGACTTACCATGCGAGTCTCAGTAGATAGCGGCACCAGGCTAGTGTACGTCGCACCCATTGCCTTTCATTAACAGAGTTACGAGTGGACCTACCAAGAGCACTCCAACAGCACCATAATACACCAGCAGTGTGGCCATGTTGGGAGGGCGCTGGGGCGGCCCTGTCAGAGCGATCACAGTCGTCACACCCCAACCCCCCACCTAGGACTGCAGCGCAACAGCTCCCTGCCAGCGCGCTGCGAGTGTTTAGTGGCTGCGGAGCTGCCGTCTGCCCTCCTCCCGTGAGCTTCACACTTCATTTGTCCAGATCCCTCCCAGTGGCAGCAAATATTTCACTGGGACGGGTGGCCAGGCCAGGAGCATAAATCAAGGTGGAGGAGCTCTGGCTGTAGGATTTGGGGGGGCACTGGGGGTCTCTCTTTCCACATCCCCCTGTCCCAGCTTTACAATTCTGCTATTGCGGATGAGGGGGCCTGATGGCTGTGTTTGGACGTTTGCCAAAGTGCCCAGGACAGCAGGTTACAGACTGTCGCTAGCTGTGACATTATTCACGAAAAAGGGCTTAAGTATGAAAAACGGTCGTCCTGCAGAACATTTGGTGAAACCCAAGCCGTCGTATTTTAGCAAAGTAGAAAAATATAGGAAATGATGCATAAATCAGCGTTCCTCAAATAAAGATGGAGAGGTGAAGGGGAAACTGTGCAGGGTCCTTATTTGTCTGGGCGTGAGCAACCCTGGATCACTGAACAGTGAAAGTAAGGCCCTCGCAGGATTAGGTCAATAGTTATATCTTACTTCTTAAGGGGAATGTGTGTTGTACACTCTTCCCTAAATAAAGATGTTTTTAGGATGGTATTAGAGGTTGACAGTGAACTTTTCACTTTTCAGCGTACATTCGTATTTGTATAATTTGAGTGTATATTTGCTTAGGTAGGAGAACAGACAAACCAGTCCAGCAATACTAGAGAAAGCGTTCTGGAAATGTCTGTCAAATAGCCTTTCTGTACTAAGAGTTGATATTTTTTGTTATGTTTTGAAATAATGTAAAACAGCCTTCAACTTACATCCAGGTCCACAGAGCACACTAAGTAGGTCTGTTGGTGGGGGTTTCCTGTCAAACGATCCAAACCAAACACAACACCGATCTGAGCTGAGCTGTCAAATGCCTTGTATTTTCCTTATTTGTATGGCTAAAAGAAAGCTTTGGTTTAAGGGGGCTAACCGGTTAGCATAGTGGATTAGTTTATACCTTACTTGATTAGTGTGTACATTAGTTCCATTACTTAATATTAGATTTGCTTTTTACGGTTATGAAGAGCCAGATAGAAGAGGCAGCAGTTCGTGTAGTGGTTAAAGCCATGGCTTGGCAACTGAAGGACGTCTGTTCAAATCCCTGCTTCCTTTGTAGTACCCTGGAGCAAGGTACTTTACCCTGCATTCCTCCTGTAAAAATCTCCCAGCAGTATAAATGGGTAAATCATTGTTAATGACTTAGTATAGGATGTCAAGCTATATAAGTCACCTTGGATAAAGGCATAAGCTAAATAGACAAAGATTTAACTTATTCAGTTTACAGGAAGTGAATGAATAACAAATGTCAAGTCAAACATGGTGACAGGCGTGTACTCAGACTTTCAGACTGCTGAACACATTGAAAGGAAATCTATAAATTGACCACAAAGTTTCGGAAATTAAGTTAAAGAAAGTGCACCAGTGTTAAGAAGAGGATATGTGGCGATCATTATCCAATATTATCCCCTGTCCTCCCTTTACAGACACATTCTAATGCAGACAGGGTCTGCGGGGAAGCAGCTGAGCAGCATTTTGCAGACAGAATGTTCTTTAACTGAGAGCCCATTGCTATTCTCTGCTTCTCTTTGATGACCACGTTTAATTTTGCGACCCTAAATTCATCCACGCCATTGCTGCATGGAAATCACCTGAATACACACAGAGTATTTTCTTTGGCGCACCAGAACTTTATGAAAATAGAGCAGACTGAACTTGGCTAAGATGCCGATCTCTTCAATTGTGAAAAACTAAAGAGTCTTGTGTTTTTCACACCATTACTCTGTACTCTGGGTTGAAATAAAAACATCACAATTTGTATCCCTCAAATGGAAAAGTTTTTGTAAAGCACACTTTAATTTATCAGGAATAATTTCTAATCTGTATAGAATATATATTTATCTAAATTGTGTAAAGGAAATATAACCTGAAAAATAAGCTACAGCTTTTGCAGAAATATGTCTAGGACAAAATTGCACAAACAGCAATTTATATTTCGGGTTAATATGATTCTATTAATATGGATTTTATTATTTTACATTCAGTCTGACTCTCATCAAACTTCTGACCAGAAATATGAATGTTTTGATATGCATTACATAACAGCTTCCAATTTCTATCATTTAATATGTTGGAACAGTAACAACAAATATTCCTGCTATAAAAGTACCAAACACAAATTATGAATGAATCTACGCACCTCTAACAAAAAATGCCATTTTATTCTTAGAAAACCAATGTTACAATCATGACAGAATGGCAAACAATCTTACTAATCTCTGTCCAACAGTTAGTCCCCATCATGTGGAAAAGAAAAAAAATGTATGTCACAAATCAACAAATTTTGAGAATCAATACAACTCAAACAACAAATCTGTACAGTTATGTGCTTAAAGCAATGAAAAGTACAAAAATGATTGTACAAAAGTGTACTTTTTTTGTCTTACAGCAGTTTTCTGGGAAAATGGGAAGAACTGCTATAGAATAAACCCAGAATGACAATGCATACAAAAATGTAGGATGCATGACAACTGACCAATTTATATGGAAACTTGTTTGATTTAAAATAGACAGTCATCATTGTACACTCACAATGTTGTCGTATCTTGTAAACAATGCTCAGTGAGTTTTCACAGCCAAAAGAAACATTTCCACAGTATAGTACAATATGGGCCAAAAGACAAATTTGTTCAGTTGTACTGTAGAAGCCATATTTCATGCAGTAGCAACTTGGGCGTGAACAAGGTGTTCTTAATCCAAAGTCAAGCTATCTCAGTCATAATTCACTGCAGGGTCTTGTTTGTCGCAGACCTTGTAGAGATACGACACAACAGAGCTGTGGGGAGGAAAGATGCATGCATTCATTATTCAGTATTTGACTGAAATGTCAGGAAGGCACTTTTTGGGTGATACTTCATCTCCCAAATCTATCTGACGGCTCTGATTTATTTCTCAAGTCTATATGCACAACAACTGAACTGCCTCTCTTTTCTGTGCTACTGTGGTACATCTGTAGATCCTCCTTGGTGTTTGTGTGCCGCTATTCATCCATATACTTTGTTTGCCCAGAAGTTACTGCTAATATTCCAGCTTGAGCAAACAAAATACAGAAGTGCTTTACATGACATACAGAAAGTGTAACAAGATACCCAGGTTGCTGCCTGCAGCCTTATTAAATTACACTATACAGAACATAAAAAAAACATTGTTTAATACAAGAATACAAAAAAGAAACATTTTCAAAGCCCTTGTCAACTGTAAATTTTTCAAAAATCAGATCAAAATATCGTACCATTCATTTTAAATAGGTAAGATTTCATTATGGCAGTACTGTTTTTCAAACATTAAACCAGACTGTGAGCATTAAGTGCAGCTGAGCAAAGACACAAACTTTTTTCCATTGGTGCAGGATAACACTACTCAATAAAAGAAATAAATAAAACCAAAATACATTTTCAAAATTGTACTACAATTGCATTACAAATGTACAGTTTCTTCAAATGTACTTTGGGGAGAATTTTCTTGTTACAATAAATAAAACATTTTATAAACAGTTTTTTTTAATAATTTTAGCCAAAAAACCCACAGCATGTAATAAAAAAGAAAAAGTACCCGTTATGGAAATATGCCAATTAGAAGTCACAAACTTTATATAGCAATACAAAACTGGTTTGCTCTGTGAGTGTCTATTCTAAATATTCTGTCCAAATTTCAGTTTAACATTTAAAATGTCTTGCACACACACACACACACACACACACACACACACACACACACAAGAACAAATACATTAAAGGGGACCAAGACAGGACTTTAAGAATCTTCACCTCTTTACATGTGTATATCCTTAACCACTAAGCAATAACTTCCAGGCTACCGGCTGCTCCTATATACTGTAATAATTAGAGGGTTTTGTAATAAAAGATGTTTAATTTTAGGTTTATATAATGCTGTAGAACCTACATTGAAATATTGAACTTCAAAATATTCTTAAATAATATGTTTTGCAAAAATCCATAAAATGATTTCAAATAAATGATAACATTTATGGTTAGTTTTTTTCTGAAATCTCAAAACAAAAAAAAGAGTACCACATTTATCTGGCAGTTAAATACAATATGCTCATTCAAGCAGCCTTGCAACATACATAGTCATACTCATACTTCATAGTCAATTTTAACATTTTAATCAGTTATATTTCTAATTTTCTTAACTTAATACAAATCAATAAGCAACATTTCTTTGGGCACTCACAAAATAAAACTTAACTTTTAAATTACAATATTAAATTAAGAGATGCTCCAAAAATATTATTCAAATGTTTCAGATTCCACATCCACATACAGTATTTAATTTATGGCTTTATATTATATTGCTTCTCAGTTATGTCTTCAGTTTATGCTAAAATTTACCATTTACATTAACAGACAATAAAAGAGCATAAACACTGACAAAGGGAAAAAAAAATGCTGGTACCACTGTATGAAACCACACTTCACATAAATATAAAAGAAGCAAAGAGTAGCATTCAGTGTAACAGGATAATTCAATTACTGTAAAAAGTGTTTTAGAAAAGGGTCCTATAAAAATATATGTCCATTGAAATACAACAGGAATCTTATTTTTGCCAGTTCAGTAATTTGGTGACCATCTTGCCCTGGCCACAGACTCTGCAGTGGAAATAAAAAAAAAAACATTTTAATAATGCCTCTTATTCTTTTTAACTTCTTCAAACTGCTCAAAGAACAAATCCACGATGAGTATTATGCTGGATAAATATTCATTGGAAGAAAATGATTTGATCTGAACAAATCTTTCAGCATAGAAACATTGAACAGTGCAGTGTGTTTGCAAAAAAGAAACATTATTTCCCATGAGTACTTGTGCTTACAAAAAAATAAATTAAGGATAAGACACTTGTCTTTGACTCCAGTCTGTTACTCTTCTTAAAGGTGGAAGAGCAGTTTACTGCAATGGAGGAACCCGATATTTTCAGTATGGCCGCCACACAGACTCATCCATTCGCCCACTGGAGTTCAGCACGGTCGGCGAGCTACTGTGACTGCCGTCTGCCTCCACCCCATCAGTCTGGTTTGGGAGGTTAGGGTTGATCAGAGAGCTGCCCGTGGAGGCACTGGTGCAAGGGGGGAGCATCCGCGAGGGTGAGCGATCCCCCCCTGACACCATGGAGAACTGGTATGACCCGGAGGATGCTCCATAATAAAGATACGGTGTGCTGCTGGTCTGGAAGGGCCCATTCTGGTTTTGGGTGGAGCCGGGGTAGGGTGGTGGCAGGTAAGTGTGGTAGTGGGTGGTGGTGGACATACCCAGAGACATGCCTGAGGTGACCGGAGTTGGTGTGTAGGTGAAGGTGGCTGGGTAGTGCATTCTGGGACTGGAGAAGCGACTCTCCGCAAGAGAGGAGAGTCCAGGAAACTGACGCTCGAATTGCCGTGGGTCCGAGAACGGGCTTAGATCCGAGGTACCTAAAGGGGGGGAGGGAAATCAAACTTATAACTAAATCACTCAAATATCCATAGTTAACTTTTTTGGATTTTTTTTTCTCCAAATCCATCAATACAGCATTCAACATGGCATTTTTCATTAATGGATGGTTTCAGAACCATGACAACAAAGTCACCCTTCTTCCACAGCCAGTTCAATAGCCCATTCATTTTTGGGACTGTCTTTGGGCACAGTTTCAATCTGCACATCAAACTGGCATAAATCAGAAAAAATCCCCAATTCAATAATGGTGGCAGATTGCTGCACAACAGTTATAAATCCATTCCAGCTGCGTGTGTATTGTACCTCAACTGACTTTGCACACTGTTTACTGTGGTCCAACCAGTAGTTATAACCACCAAAAGTTTCCCCTAAATGTACAAGAACACATACATATATGAAGAATAACTATCCATGAGTTGTGCTAATGCTAATATGTGTGTAAGCATACACAGTTGTATGGATATTGGGGAAAAAGATAAATCGCTAGTTGTGCATATGGAAACACTTTTGGGAGGGAAAAAAAAGGTTTCCATGCAAGGAATAATAAGCCAAGAGCATCCTCAGATGTGGGAGCGTGTGTGCGATTAGAAACCAGGATGATCGGCTGTCTGACAGCCTCTCTAAGAGTCTCTCAAAATGAAAAGAAGACGCTGAACTGCAAAAGCCAGAATATGAAAACAAAAAAAAGGTGACTTCACTCCCCTTCCTCCTCCCTTTCCAGGATCACGAGGGTGGAGACAGTGAATTCTTATCATAAATCATGAGGCGTCTTCCCTGTCGCCCCGTCTGCTGTCTTGCGATCCGTGGGGCCATGTTTACGGGCCCGTGAGCGGCAGGTCGGCACGCACTCGGTAGCATGTGCAGTCAATTAGAGCTGTTCCGTCTGTTTGCTCTGGGAGATTTCTGCCATTTAAAAAATAACAGGAAATGGTCCTCAAGGGAGGAGTATTATTTGAGAAGGGGTCAAGGTGAATTATCCTCCTTGCTCAGAGAATCACTCGATATCTGCTTGCCGAGTGTAAATCACTCCAGCGCTTCTTCTTGACTGAGGAAGTGTGTTAAAAGTTACGATGCTGTCGCCTCCACAAAGAAGTTCAGTTCTTCACCGCAGTTACCTTGCCGAGTCTGCTTTGTTTCATCCTCCCCTCACAGGCGACTAACAGCTCAGCTGCCTTTGCCCGAATCCCTTCTTTCTGCTTTGGCAGCTTATGTTCCCATTTCCCTAAATCTTCCAAATCTCTACACAGCACTTGGTTCTGTAGAGCATTCAGTTTCCTCTTGCTGAGCCGGTAATCTGTACTATTGCTTTGGTTCTCATCAGGTGCTGACAACATTTATCAGGTGTCACCTCTCTCTCTCTGTTCATTGTCTTCCATCTGCTTTGCTGCCCTTGGGGTCTATGTTGGTTTTGCCTGTGTTTCTTAGTCCTTGTCTCTGAGTCAAGCAGAGATTCCGTAGTTGAGGTTAACGTGTATTGTTAACCACTGACAGGGGAGGAAAGTTTTGCTCAGTTTTTGCTGAGATGATTGCACTGCCAACATATCTCAAGCGATAATTAAAATCAATGTAAATATATTCCAAATAATCCAGCAACGTACAGCAGCCATTCATAAAATGTTAAAGAGAAAAAGAGGGTGGCCATGAAGCAAGAATCAACTTTTTTCAGCTTGTCAGGAAGTTCGGAAGGAGAAAATTTCATGCAGAACATATGCAACTGCAGAGGGAGTAAAGGGCTCATTAATCCCCAAAAGAAAGTTTTCCAGAGGAAGTCACATATTTTTTTTCCTAAATATACATTTTTATGTTCCCACTACACTGCTTGCCACCTGCAACATAACAGCCTTCTCTGTGAAACACTTCCAGATGAGTAGCACCAGTCTTAACATTGCTTGGCTCAAAGAGCAAAAAGCAGGACCAGTAGAAGATGCTGTGGCCTCCTGTAGTCAAGTACTGAACACATTTCACCAGAGATGGTGTGACTTGGCGAGAACTTCAGGCAGCTGTGGAAGGAGCCCATTTCCTCCAGAAGTCCCTTTCAGTTTATTGTCAAGTGGAGGAAGATGAAGGCCAAGTAAGGGCAAGCAGCTGCAGGTCTGTTGAAATAAAACCCAACTCTGGGAAAAGCAGAGCCCTGCTAGGACACAATATAGCTAATAATTCCAACCAATGTCTCATAGAATAGGATTAATCCCGCTACATTGTGAGTAACTAACATGGAGACCTGAGCCCTTAGCTACTGGGCTTCGCTGACGGACTGGAACCACCAGAAACCCTTGAGCGAGTGCCCTCACGGCTGAGGAAAGTCACTTAAACATTACTCTTGGTCACAACCACAGGCGTTATGAAAATTCATTAACAAGCTCTCTTTAACAAAAGCCACCAAATACTGTATTTGTGCGCAGGACATACAGTAATGGGTAATGGTTGAATGACAAGTGAGACGTCTACAAAAATAATGGAAAAACTATTAAATGTCTACGTAATTTTAACTCTTGATCTAGCCCACCTTTCCCTGGAATTGTTTTAAGGCTACGTTTTTAAATACAGAGCATTTGAAAAGTGTTTGTCTGATGTTCTATTTTCAAACTAGGGCTTTGAATCTTCAAATACATTCCACAGGATCTCCTTAAATTAATCCACTTGTCAGCTGAGCTGGGTCTGTAATTAGCCTTATTTTTTCTTTTTGGCTCATTGCAAAGGGATGCAGAGGTTGAAGACTCTGGAAACAGACTTTTCGCCATGTAGCTGGACACCATGACATGCCAAACAGCAGTGGGCCATTTCAGATGAGTTCTAGGTACAGATGACCATGTCACAACCCCACCCGCCCATATGGAAGCAGGAACATGACATTAGGATCGTGAAGAGCTTGCGTCTCTTTGAGGGAAGAACAAAGCTGGAGGTTCCCGACATGAAAGCAGGATGGAATCTTAACTAATCAGTTCCAACAAGGCGTCTGGCTCAGCTTCAGCACGGCCCATAAGCAGCCACACTGCAGAGTAATTCAACGTTCTAGGCTCAAAGTAAAGAGCCAAGGGTGTGGAGCAGGGAAGAAAGAGGAAGAGAAAAGCATAAAACAAAACTGGCACTGAGTCAAACAGGTGTACAAAAGAGAACTTGTTTGAATGTCTGCATTAAATCTTAAAAATAGTCTGTGAAAAAGAGACAAATTACAGTTCATTTTCAGAAAGGCTTGGTTATAATGACACTTTTGTATTCTCTTCAACATCCTGACTAGCATCTCTACCCAGGCTGCACATTGAACATATTCTGACTGCAGGCACTACAAGACCTGTGCCATAGTTTGTCATTTGTTACCTCCTATTTGTCTGATTTTATTTATGTATAAAGAGATTTTCTCTCTTTTATCTCGCTTTAGGCCGTTGTTTCTCTTTGTGACTACATAAATACCTCGATTAGTGCTCCACATGTGATCTTGAGAAATGGAGAATTTAATGAATTAGCACTATATGAGCTCATTAAAACAGTATGTTGCATAATTTCCATTTGAAAAGTATAATTTGCAACATAAAATGTACATGAATAGTATAGAATTATAATTAAAAATGTACACTTTAATAATTGCAAATAAACACAGAAAAAGACTATTTTATCGATACATTTTTTTAATTGTCTCAAAATATTTTGGGATTTAAAAAAAATATAAATTATAATAAATTATTCAAGTGGCTAAAATAAAAGAGTGCTATTGCAAAACAGCACTACAATATGTAACACTAATAGAGGTATTACTGTGTCTATACTGCTTTATTTAAAGGGCTTTGTCAGTGAAGAGTTTAGGAATAACAAACTTAAGTCTCTTAAGTTTCTTCTAGCACATGAAAGCCACAACCTGACCTTGCAGACACCTCCTCTACAGCACAGTTCTAGCTATGGTGATATCGCACTTGGACTGCTGTGATTTCCTTCTGTCTGGTGTTCACACTTCGAGAACTGTGATGGAATGCTGCAGCATCAGTTGTGCTCAATCTGCCGATCTTACCTATACATCCTTCCTCAATGTTTTTCGGCTTCTTGTGGCTGCCCATGTCAACTTTAAGACTGGGTAAGACTTTTGACAGCCAGTGGATCAGCACTCCAACATCTACAGGACCTACACCTCAGTATGAATGCTGCAATCCTCCAACCCTGACCACTTGGACACTGACAGTCTGCAGGTTTCTGGTTGAGATTTCAGTGTGGTGAAATGAGCTCCCTCTCTCCCTCACAACTGCTGATTCCCTTTCAGAATTAAAAAAGCATCTCCTTTGGACCCATTTTCCTCCCAGTCTCCCAACAGCTACCTAAATTTACACCTCACTTTCTACCACGACCATCTATGCATTCACTCTCTGACTCTCATTTTTATAAACAGTTACTTGAGTAATGCGTGACAGCAGAACAGAGGTATCAAAAACTGAAGGGCATGAATTTTATGTAGCTTTATATATAAGTGTGTGTTAATAATTCTCAAGGGGTGACATTTTAATAAAATATTTGTTTTCTTTGTTTTCATCTAGTGTTCACGTTCTCACTCTGCCTTCAAACTGAAGGAGTGCTGGGGAGGGGGCTGTTACCTGAGATCCGCCGAGGAACATCACTGATAGCGGGCAGCCCTGTGGCCCGGGTAGACGACAGAGGAGCGGTGGAGTGAATGGAGGGGGAGGCCATCTGACTCAGGTAAGGGGTGTATGGCTGCTCATAGGACCAAGGAGGTGATGGCTGGGACTGGCGGGCTTCTGAGGGGACAAGGCCGTTTGGAGATGAGATGGGGTGAGCACAGAAACGTCCAGAGGTTAACCACTGTTCCACTTCCCCCTGCCATGCTATTTACGCACCACTTAGCAAAAGTGAAATGCTTCAGGCTGAGTGTCTTCTTCAAAGGGAAAGCAGATGTGTCCCAGTCAGATGCTGAAGCTGTGACCTTATGGTCAGTATTTTTTTTTCTTTTCAATTTATCAGCCATTTGCACAGTTTGACAAATGATGATGCTGGTATTGCTCAATGTATGAGTTTTTTTCTTGGCAGACGTGAAGTGAAAATGCACTTGATCAAATATTTCTGGAGCATGGTGACCTATGTAACAGACCAAATTTATGGTGTTGTTTCCCTTGATCTTCCTTGTTCTGGCTGAGTCTGGGTCTATGAAAATTAAAAATCTAAATAACCACTTTTAGTTACTTATGTCTCTGTTAAAATAATCTGAAAACAACATATCACACTAACTTGGAAGACTGAAGCCTATTTTATTAATGCCAGGTCTGAGGTATGTGGATCATGCTTTTGATACATTATTTCGAATATTAATACCCCGATGTTTATGGCATTGAGTAGCCTCCATTATCAACACCTGTAAGAACAAAGAGGTAAAAACAAAGTGGTATAAGGTGAGTATGTGCTGTACAATTTCAAAATGTGGGGGTTCAGTGTGCTTGGTATGCAAATTGAGAAAGCAAACAGCATGTGAGCCAAGTCTTCTTCCTGTTTGCCTTTCACGCTCATAAACAAAGCATCTGCCCCGACAGCATTTCTACTGGAGTCCGGCCCAGGGAATGGCAAACAGATGCGTTCATCATTTGAATAAAATGTGTTTGTATATATGCATTCTGTTGCTTCCCTCGCTCAGTTACTATTTCCAAAAACAGTTGCATTAGAGGTAAAAAAAAAAAAAAAAAACTGCTTGGAAAGTGACACCATTGTTTTAAAGTACAGTTATACCTCGAGTCACGCTTTAGATGTTTTCTTGAGAAATGGAGCTCAGTGAAATTGCATTAAAAGACATCATTAATACAGCACAAATGGAGTCTGAAAATCATGCACAGCACAATGCAAAACGGATCGGTTATATCTTTTATAATAGCAAATAAACTGTGTATTTTATGGATTGCAAATTTAAAACTTAAAAGGTTTCAAAATAGTACAATTCCACACAGATGTTTTTGTAAAAATCTGGTAAATTATTATGATAAATTAGTCAAAGGACTAAAGTAAAAGAGCGCTCTTGTGAAACAGCACTATAGGAGGTCGTGCTAACTGAGGTGTTACTGTATTATTTACTTAAGTGCCCCCATCAGAATTCACAGGATTCATTCTTCTGGTTTCTCATGAGCATTCTTG
This sequence comes from Arapaima gigas, assembly GCA_900497675.1. Classification (NCBI taxonomy): domain Eukaryota; kingdom Metazoa; phylum Chordata; class Actinopteri; order Osteoglossiformes; family Osteoglossidae; genus Arapaima; species Arapaima gigas. Next base: position 90,098 of record UFQX01000589.1, on the reverse strand, counting down.
TTACTATACAAACAACTGTCCCTAGGCATCAGCAAGTTTTTTTTATTATTATTTCCTTATTAACTAGATAAGTTTCTACAGCGCAGTTACTGGATTTTTTGTCTTTATACTTCCGACATCAAATCTAATGCAAGAGGAAACCAATTATGCAGGTGAAATTCATCCTTGTTTAAAACATAAGTGTGAAACTTACTTCTTCACACTATGCAATTTTAAATACTTAAGCCTAAGAAATATTATTCCACATAGCTGAAGATGATATCCACTGTTGACTTGTCCAGAAATCAACGTTAAAATTGTTTGCTCCTTATCATCATCATCATCATCATCATATCTTGCACTCTGATACCTCAGTATTTGTATATAATTCCTCTGAGTACATTTGCTAATACTGTACTTTTTATTATACTTCACAAGTTGTAGCACCCATGATCATCATCATGATCTTCACTATAGTTGCAGAAATAATTAACATATGGTTTACACAGAAATGTGCCAAATGTATACATCCTTACTGCATGGTGGCCATGGCTATGACTAAAGTTCTTCTTCAGACAGATGCATATGATGCTCTATTCATTCCAAACTATCCACACTCAATGTTATCCCAAATGAGTGACCTCAGCCTCAAGGAATGTGAGGACCAAAATGGGACAATGCATTAAATTGACAGTTAACTACTGTTAGGTTAATATGCCTGCAGGTATTATAGGTTGTATACATTTCAGATAGAAATGTAGAGAAAACATGTTCATGGTCGATCATGTAGATAAGAACACCACTTCTTACCAGATATCTGGGTTTGTCCTTGAGGACTAAAAGGGGTGGGTGCTGTGTTGAGTGATGGACGGGGGCTCTGTGTTGGCACAGCGACCCGCATGGTGGTCTGTCGGAGACGTTCCAGTTCGCTCAGCCGTTCGGAGAACAAGCCAGGCTTTGGAGGATCTTCCAGCTTCTGCCTGTGTCCTGTCAGGTCAGTGAAGATAATGTTATACTGTATGTTATCTCCAAAACAGCAAAATGTAATAATAAATCTGTGACACCATTACAGTCATCCATGACTACTCAATATCAGTACTTTTGTTACATGTAATAAGCGTGCAATATTATTAATATTTATAAAGATGTAAGCAATCACCACTACTGTTCAGTACTTCCTATTACCAATGATATCTCTATGATAGTTCTTTCATAGTATGTGTAAAATGTACAATAATTACATTTAATAGTCATAAGAATGTATAACAGTCATGACTGTGAAATACTTTGTTGGATTGTTTAGTACTTCTCATTTTTGCCAGGCCTAACAATAGTGACATTTACAATATAATGGAGTACTCCTCAATCTTGTTATTAGCCTTTATTTTGTTGATACTTTAGTCCAAGGTGACATAGTGTTAAGTTTTTTATTAAGTTACTGAAAATGATTTTCTTGCTTTAACAGCTGGGCAATTTTCACCAAATTCAATGTAAGTACCTTGATCAAGGGTACTACAGGTTGGGGTTCAAAGCTGGGATTGTACAGTTGCAGAGAAACAGCTTTAACCCCTGTGTGCCCTGATGCTGTTCACTGTTGTGTGTTAGGTGTGACCAAACCCACCCCAAACATGCCTAAGGACTCAACTTTCATCCAGTAGAAAACCTGCACTGTATGTTATAGCTTGACAGCATCTATTCACAAATCCATATCCTTCGTGAGGAAGTAATGCGCGTTTTCCCCATTAAACAATGAAATACAACTGATTTAAACACTTAAGCCTAACAGATATTATTCCACACAGCTGCAGATGATATCCAGTGTCGTCATGTCCAGAAAACTATCAAAATTGTTTTCTTTTGTTACCATCATCATCATCATCATCATCATTTTATATCTTATAGTTTTATTTTCCACGAGTAGGGCTTTCCAATGGGTTAAATTATCTACCATGTCATCCAAGCAACTTAATCTTTCTGAAAATAAAGCACAACAATGGATAAGCCATCTGACTTCATTTTTTCACATTTTGATCTAAACAAGCAGAACTAACTAGGCAATACACATTATAGTAATAATGCATGTTTACCAAAATGATCCTTTTACAAAACAGATGACTGTATCCCTCAGTGTAACCCAGTTAGTGTTTAACTGTGTACTGTCAACAGTTTAGCAAAGGAGTATTTTCCTACAGATCTCTTGATGCATATCCAAAGTGGGACTAAACCTGGATTAAACATTTTCAGTACAGATAATGAAACGGAGTCTGTTGGATCAGTATGTAATAATATAGAAGTACAGCTTAAGTGCTTTGCTACAAAGTGCTCCACAATTATCCAATATTTATTTTCATTTGAAGTAAAAGAAAACTACAATGGTCCACTAAGTAAGGGACTTCTGATAATAGGTAAGATAATAATAAGAACAAAAGAAGCCACAGCCTTAGCAGAACTTTACCAACAAAACAAAATATGTATAAAAAAACATACATGTTCCTGGTTTCCCCTTTCACCTGAGTAGGCCTGCCGGTCTAACCTGAGCTCATGCTTGTGAACTGTTGCAAAATAAATATCAAACTGCAAAGCAAGAAAAACTCCCTATGGTGTTGGCGGCCCTCCAGCTGGCCAGGTGAGCAAACCACCCCAGGTCCCATAAAACCTGATTTTACAGTTGCTCTGTTCTGAAGAAACACTGCATATGTAAAACCTAGACCGGGACACTTACAGTACAGCTGACTTTGGGACAAGTGCTGTGGATGGATTAATTCCACATACATTTCAGTGAAGTGCCGAAATAAATTTAACTCTCAAGCCTGCGAAAAACAGCTGCTTTTCTGTGCTAATTATTATTTATTCATACCCTTTTCCGAAGCAGTGTACAACATTAGTTGTGTATACTTAACCACATTTATTTATACAGCTGGGTAATTTCAGGGTAAGTACCTTAATTCAGGGTGGTATAATGGGAGAAGGGATTCAAACCTGCACAAACTTTGAACCTTTGAGTTCAACGAAACAGCTCTAACCACAATGTGACGTGCTGCCCATGAGTTTAACCTGCTTCTGAAGGCCACTGCTGTAAGTGTCGGTTGAGTATCCACAGGAGTCATGGTGAATAAGACTGTATAATTGATAGTTTCTATGGCAATTATGAATTGTCCCATTTTTGATGTAGATCGGCAGAATTGCCGTCACGCACTAGAAACAGGAAGGTAATAGGAGATGCTGCAGTTTTATTGAGATAAATTCTATTATTATTGACTTGTGCATAAGAGAATTAATGAGTTTGGTTGAGTCACGTTGGCTGAGGTCACAGAACTTTACCCTGTTTGCTCCATGTATCAGTCAGGAGACAGTGATGCAACTTGAGAGAGCACAAGCCGGAGGAAAAAGGAAAGGAAAATGACATGGTTCAGAGTGCTGAGGATGTGCCAGTGCATTCTTTGCTGATATTACACCACATTCACACACTCACTATCACTAACCACTTGTCCAGGTTAGGGCTGCAGTGGTCTGGATTCTACCCCAGAAGTACAGGGTGCAGGGCTAGTCAAGGTACACCCTGGACAGGATGCATGACAAATTCTGCTAATACTGCCAATTCTTATCAAAATTCTTTTATGATCACTCCTACAGTACATCCATCTATCCATTATAAGCTGATCCCAGAATCATAAGACGCTAGGCTACAAATCAACCCCTTAATGGGACACCAGTTCACCACAGTCCTACAGTATATGCTAAATCTTATTTTTGCAAGGTTTTAGTTCAGCAGTTTCTGCACTGTTTTGATTCACAACTATACTAGTTTTGCTCATTTCACTTTCCAAAAGACAGCTCAGTTTAACATGAGCAGATGCCTGTCAGGATGCAAATGTTTCCTCAACAAAAGGGTTACAGTATTTGTCCACTTTAGCAATGATTAAGAGCTAGAGAAATTCCCACAAAACTCTTGGTGCCAACAGAGCTGCCACTACACAAAACACATATCAATTTGCCCCTGAAAGAGAAAGTTATAATGACCTGAAGGTCTAAAGATGGGGAAGGTCCAAAACAGACCCTTCAAGTCAGATATTTGAAAGACAGAATTTGTGTATTTGCAGGAAAATGCTTCTAAGCTTGCGCGTGCGTGTGCGTGTGTGTGTGTGTGTAAGGGAGAAAAAGAATCAAACCCAACTGTGGCCCAAGGCCAGAAACCTGTGTGGTCTCTGGTTTGAACCAGACATCAGGAAGCAGAACCAGGCCAAGAGAGGGTACCTCAGTTGCCTGCTTGGAGAAAATAGGACACAAAACATTTTCCTCAGTCTGACTTAGGTGAAGTGAAGAAAGTTGTGTATCTTCAACTCACTTGTACAAGTTCAACTGAAGCCAATGATCCCTTTGATGTACTTGCCTACTGTGTGAGGATGCCACCTTTGCCCAAACTATATTGTCACACGTGTGCATGTGTGGAAACCTGACAATGTGTTAATGTAGCCTTCAAGCTACAGTGCACAATCCCCCCTTTCATACCTCATGTCATTGAATGAACAAAGGCACCTTTAGAAGGATGTAACCGTTTTCAGATATCATGTCATGTACCATTTATATATGACACCCACTTGTGCATTGCAGCTGAATGTTACAGGAAATCACATTGCACAGTCTTGCTCTAAGACATCTAATGCTTTTGCTATTTTAAAATAAATATTTGAATTGCATTGTAAATGTGTATGTTTTTTTTCTCCGATAAACAGGAAACCAGAGAAACAGGAATGAAAGGGGCCATAGAGAGGGATGAGAGAGAAGGTGGACGTTCTCCAAGACTGGTATAGCAATGTCATTTATAGTTCTCTGCAAACTGACAGCAACAGGTCTGGCTGTCCCCTTAGAGGAACTGGCAGCAGGGAAGAAGGAAAAGAACAAATCTGGAGTATGTATTTTATGCACGTTCCTAATGGCACGAGTTTCCTCAGCAGGCCAGTTTGCATTTTTTTTTTCCCCGTACAGTACTAGAAATGAACAATACAGTATGTTGCCTTTTTAAAACTTTATCGCTTTCTCACCAATTTCTCTAAAGGCTCTACTCATGTGGTTAAACCCTGGATCTAGGTGGAGTCTCATTGACTCAAAAGACCCATCCACATACCATACAGTCATAGCTCACCAGTGCTGTCCTCAGCAAGCCTTTCCATCCTCGTTTTTCTGGTCACACCTTTTTTCCAAAAAGACATACAATTTTAGTCTAAAAAAATCCTGGACATTGCAATCTAGTTATAATGACTACTATGCCCATTCAGTAACATGACACTATACCCTACTGTAGTATAAAAACATGCCAAGCACATTAGCACATTAAATGTAAATCCCTGAAATACACTGCTTACTCACTCACAGGAGTATGCGTTCAATCTACGCTACACAGCATACGGTATATAATAAGTAGGCAGGACAACATATTTCAGAGACTTCGGCAGGGGCCTGGCAGCTGTCTCCAGGTGCATAAGTTTAATGGATTATATAAGAAATACCCATGCTGGTGGGCTTCTCATGGTCAGCAATGTCACATTCAGTGTGCCAAGGGTACAGGAGATGGAAGAGTTTTATCGACACTTTCCAGTCCACCCCTCTGATTCAGGCTATTCACAATTACACAGATGTACCTAATAAAGTGGACACTCCCTGAAAGGTGCCCATGCCAGTGTTGGTCAGGGTAGAAGGAAATCTGAACCATGAAACAACTTATTAAATGTAGCACATCCAAGATATTCACGTCTTTAAGCAAATTAATTTGTTTTGATAAATTGTTGGGTGTATAATGCTTTCATTCAGCCCCAGCTTTTTAAAAAAATTATTATGTGTCACTTGGCCCCTGCCTAGCCTGAAAGAATACTGTATGAACACACTATGCCTATCCACTTGAGATACACAGCAGGCAAAATCCAATCTTTGCACTGCTTTCAAATGCAGCAGTGAAGGTGCCCATAAATGTCACTGCCCCTCTGTTGGCCAAAATTACTTTAAATAGCCCTTGTTAGCACTGCTCCGCTCCGGCCTCGCTGACTAATGACACCCATAAGTCACGCTGGCAGGCATCTCGAAGAGCGCCACCCGACGCATAATCGACTGCTTTCATCTGATTAAGCTAAGATGAAAGAAGGGCAACGGACCGGCTCTTCCTCACTGTAACTGTGGCAACCAAACTGTTGGCCACAATTAAATTTAACCTGGCAGTTAGACGGGGAATGCACACACCAAAATTCATTCCAGAAAGACAGCTTCCTGCAGAATGGTATGGGGCAAAAAAATGCAAGATGTAATATGCCCAGCTGACAGTCTGAATATGCAAGTGGAGACGATAATGTGCTTTAGCGTAAGAAAGCATGAGGTGACGATAATAATAACAACATGTGTTCATAACTGTAACCTGAAGCACATCCAGAGTTCCACAGGATTCAGTTACAGTGGTTTTCTATTGCTGTTTGAGGGGAACCATTTCGGGGGGGGGGGGG
>UFQX01000589.1:68229-83593 GCA_900497675.1 Arapaima gigas | reverse complement strand
TTTTTTTTTTTTTTTGGGGGGGACCTTTGGGGGGGGGGGGGGGGGAATCTGATCACCGACATAATAAAAGTAAAAATACAAATAATAATTCATTAGAAGAAGGGATCCTCACACCACTGGGTTACAAAAAAACGTGTGTACGGCATGGCAGCTCTGATGGAGGCCTTCAGCCAAAAACCATTTCACTTTAGCTGGTGGAGGACTGTTACTGTGCAGACTGCGCGACTGGGACAGCCGCTCACCTAAAAATACACGGTTGTGACATTTCTGCCAGTTCTCCTTGTGTGCCTTGGCTCATATAAAGCTAATATAATTGTGTGAGTGGCTGTTGTGCCTCCAAGTGTATATTTGCTCTTGTTCTGGGCAAAAGGTGACACTGTTTTCCTGGAATGGGGGGGGGGGACCTACAGCACAGAGCTTCCCTGTTTCTCATCTTCCAGTAATAAATGTAAGTGTAAGATCTTGTCTCCCTAACCCTGAATGCAGCATAGTTTTCTAACATTCACAGGAATTCCGCAACATCTTCACCATGCAAAGCCCATACTGACCTTATGTCAAACTGGTTTTCTTTTTGTCATCTGAGCAATACAAATATTGCGGTATTGTAGGCTAGTGTACTAACACACACAATAATTGGTTGGGATTTTTTTAAAGGGGAGGGGGTTCAATGGGTTATATTTTTTTTGCAATTAAAATAATATGCTCCCTATTTACGCTGTCCCTATTTCCCAGGCTATAACTGGGTATATACTGATGTATGTTTCGAAAAAAGTGGATGTCGGAACGCTCAAACGCCGGCACTGGATGGAGACGAACAGTGTTCATCGCACCGCACTTCACGGCACTTTAACTTCCAACTTCCTTCCTTTCTCAGTCAGTCATAAGTGATTATATTTCAATGACTAAATCTAAATAGTAACCCATGTAGTAAATTCTAAACATCATAAACATGTTAACATTGATCAAGTCATCATTTTTAAAATACAATGATGTTACATTTCTTCCCCCCACCTCCCATAATAAAATGCCTACATTTCAGAAATCAATGCAAAACGTAACCGCAGGAGCCTTGAACAAGAGTACAGAATACAAAAAAACATGCTTTCGAAATACTGGAGTCCCCTGGGTCTACAGATGATGTCGTTACTGTGACCCACATCCATCCGTTTCCCTTAACCGTTTTATCCCGGTCAGATTCGCAGCAGTTCAGGGCCCATCTCAGATTCACTAGGCAGTAAGCTATGAAACTCCACCATGGACCAGTACATTGCAGAATTGATGAATATACACACTGACACTCACATACACTGAGCTGAGTCTTGATGACCTACACGATCCAGGTTTGTAAATAAGGGCTCCAGTCCGGGAAAAAAGGAAGGAAAAAAATTACATGGCGTTAAATGTGAGCTCCGAAATTTTGCCAGAAGTATGTGAGCCCATGTGTTAATCCAGCTGTGATCTGAGACTTCTGCTGACTACCGTATGACTGTAAGTTCACTGGCACTGAGTAAAGATTGAGTTATTTCTGGGATGAATTACAGATGCTGGGTCTCTGCATCCTACTCAAGAATGTACAGTTCAAATCGAGCGCCCCTCCCCCCCCCTTCGGCAGTACAAGATGTACCTTTACAAGCTGTACCTTCGCCTTCTGTTTGGTTACAGAATGCTTTATTTTCTACATTACTACGTATTTTGCACATTCGTCCGCATCCCGTACTCAACTCCTGTGGTTCGACCACTATAAAACAAATACCGAAATCCCTTTGAAAACACTTGATTTGAGGAGTCACATGTCAAACTGGTTTTGGAGACTGTCGGGATGCGCCGATGGCCGCATTCAAGCCGAAGGAATGCGTAAACAGGCGGCCGTGCAGCGCACTCACATGAAGTTGCACAACGCAGATGCCTCGGCGTGTGTCATTTCCTGCTTGGCCACCTGCCTGACTCCTAGCAACGTCTGCGACTCTGCGGAGTCTGCCGCGACTCCTGCTCATCCCTTACACACTGACCTATTCATCCACACATGCGAACACTGGGCAGCCTGAGCCGTTTCCATTTTGAAGCGTAATAGAGCCTGCTCTCCAATACCAATAGCTGAAAAATCATATGTGAGCAAATTGAAATAAATGAATTAACACAGGGAACTCTGTGATGAAAGGAACGTGTTAAGAATGAGGAACCACCCACAGATTAATCTTAACCTTGTTTGGAAGTCATCTAGAGCCGTTTCTTTGAGTGTTAGATGATGAATCCAAAGCGAGCGAGATCAAACGCGGGTGATATCAGGGATGCCACGCGGCCCCTTTAATCCAATAATGAAGGATGATCATGCGCTGGTGTGAACTGACTCCAAACTTCCAGCACCAGATGTGTTTATTGAGTGCAGAAGAAAAACTTGTTTGTGATGTGACTGCATTCATTTTGCAGCCAAAAGTGGGGAAAAATAAATATATAAATATATATATTTTATGAATATAAAACATGTGGCAAGAGTTCTGCGCCAAACTGGTTGGCATTGACTGATGTTTTAAAAGACTTTTTTTCCCCCCCAATTCCATTTTCATTCCCCATCAGAATGAACCGATTCTAGTTCTACGATAGGCAGCATAACATCAAAATATTTTCTAGAAAATACACGTGCAGCGTGTGTGTCCTCCACGAGCAGGAGCGTGTGCGACATGTGGCCGTGAGGAGAGACTTCAGACATTCTAAGCAGGATGGATTTTTTTTCCCGCGAGCTTAGTGCGTTACTGGGTTAAGGAGTTCTCATGAGGAACTGTGTCAAACATGATCTCTGGGGAAAAACACGGAAAGACATGGTCAGCGAGGATCTGCAATTAGTTAAAAGGAAATACACTAAAACCACATGCAACAATTAATACATATGGAAAGTTAAAAGGAAAAAGGCCGAAATGAGAGCAGAGTTCAGCTGGGGTACTAGCACGCTCATAACATTGTGCTTCGTGCTCAGCACCTGGGTTTGAATCCCTACTTCTGCTGGCATACCCTTCATCAAGGTACTTACCTTCAACTGATACCGTAATAATGGGTAAACAGTAACTAGGTTAGTGCAAAAACCTAACATTGTAGGTTGTTTGGAGAAAAGAAACAGTTAAATGACTAAATAATTTCACGGGGCTAAACAGATGAGATGCTGAGGAAGAACTGCATAAAAAACTTGGCTGTACGTCTACTACAGCGAAACCCACGAACCAGTCGCTCTGGACCAGTGGGAAAGTTTCCCGAGAAACTTTTTGGTTATACACCTTTATATAATAGTATAATAGTCCCCTGTATAAATACTGCAGTATTGACTATCATTTACAATAGATTATAGTTTATATGACACAGGGGCTTTGGAATGCTGTGGTCTTCATCCATACGTGATCAGTCATCCGAAAACAAGTGGTCTGCATCTATTGATGAATGTGAATTAGTGACAGGTGCCTTCTCCCGAGCTGGAAAAGACGCCTAGGCTGTGGCCACACGCATGTGAGTGTTGAGTTCTTTACTTATTAGCAGTTGAAGACAGATTAAACTGTTCTGTTTCCTGTTCACCAGAACCACGTTTGAAGAGGGTGAAAGTCAACCAACAATTTCTGCCCTGAAGCCAGCGAGCTCTGTCAGCAGTCAAAGGTGATATCTTCCTGTAAATGTCAAACAGGTGACTTCCACAATGCCACTGGCCTCTGCCTCTCTTTATGAATGCAAAACGCTAATAATACATACTATCCACCCTCATCTACTGAGCAATCCAGTTTAATTCTACTGCTGGACGAAAATGTAGGGTCACAGATGCAGCATCTGCCCGGGGACAACCGAACCACCACAGTCATTACTGTTACCAGACCACAGAACTGACTGAGGAGGAGGGCACTCACGTCTTGGCTCGCGTGGCCCATCCACTGTGACCTTTATGGCTCGGTGGTACGTTGCCACTTGCGGCGGGTTGGTGAACACTGTGATCGTCAGCGTGAAGCTCTTGCCTGCGAACACAAAGAAGTAGATTCCTGCTGTCAGGCTGCAGAGCGTAGCACTCAACCCTCAGAAAGACTGCAGGTTGAACACGGCCATCAGATAGCCGGTACAGATCAGTACATATCCAGTAATGCAATCTTACTGAATGAATCATGTATACATTTTTTTAAAGTTATATTTGAAAGTTCTAATGTAAATGTTAAAACACAATACAGTTTCACAGACAATATAAAATCAATAAGATGATTAAATAATAAGTATTTTAGCTATATGTCATGTGAGCCTTGAATATGAAACTAAAAGTTAAACTTTCAGGTTTCTCTTAACTTCCTGTTCACAAATACGTTTATTTTATTTTTTTTTAACTGCATCTAAAGCATATTACAGGTAGGTATTCTAATAGTTAGTCAATATGTTGAGCTGGCAGGTGGCACAGGGTTTAGAGCTGCAGCCTAGTACTGAAAGAACCCAGGTTTCAGTCTTACCTCCTGCTCTATTTCCATTGTTCAATATACTGAACTGTTCTATTCCTGAGCGTAAGTAGGCAAATCATTGTAGTGGGTCAGTGCTGTAAGTCTCTTTAGTGAAAAAAGAGCCAGCTAAATAAATAAATGCAAAATGACATTTGTTTCAAATATAGTAAGTGTTCTGTCTTTTTATTACAGATGTCTTTGAGCGTTCATTAACAGTGGCATTGCCCAGGTGATAATTTTGCCAGATTATATTGGGTTTGTTCCCAGTGCCTGGCATCTTCAGACATCTCTGTGGAGCATCTTACGCAGCAAGTGACGTTGAGAGTGTGAGAACCAGCTTGTGCCCTTTGTTGACAGCAGTAATCGCTTCCAGAGACAGGAAAAGGTAGGAGGCCCTGGTGACTCAGTGAGGCAACCAGCCCCACCCACCCACACACACACATCACACACACACACACACACACACACACACCACTGCGTGTCTGTTAGCACACTGAGATGCAGATGTAAGACATTGGTGGCACTGCCAGTCTCTACTGTCCTTCAATGCCTTATTGTTCAGATGGACCAGTTAATTGAACTAAATGCTGTACTTTAGCAATTCTAACTTTAAGCAGCTGAGTGCAGGCTACAGGTCTATGGCCTCAACTGCTGCCCCACCCACTGCTCATCTGATCTAAAACAAAACTGCAGACTAGTACAAGACGTGTGAGTAGTTCAACTTGGAGGCCCCAAGCTGCAAAAGAAAATCCCTCCAATCTTTCTCATTAGTTAGCCAGAAAACCTCTATGTCTGTGTGCCATTAATAGGTCTCTGCAGCGCTCACCTGACGTCATTTTCTCAGAACTTACTTTGGTTCATTATCTCACTTGCTTTGTGCTATTTTGATACAATCCATGACTGAATGCAAAGCTTAACATGCAAGGTTTTTTTTTTTTTTTTAAATCGACACAACAAATTTATTCTTGTCGCCACAAAGCTCCATCCTGTTTTCCACCCTGAGTCTATAGTGTTACAATAATCCCTTTAGTAAAGTAACTATCACATGCAGCACTATTCTCATTTAATTAAAGGCCATAAATAAAATTCTGAGAACTCTGCAAATGTTTTATTGCTTCAGAAGATTAGTTGAATTAATATAAAAAGCAAACTTGTCAGCACAGAGAAGTCCTCTATCTTCTTGGAAAGGTGGAGCTGTTACAACTTTATTATAGAGCACTACCCTAAATTACTCATGTCAATTAAAGCTTAATTTTTTTGTAAATTTGCCACCATTGGCAAACACCCAGAGTACTGGTACCACAGGTTGCCACAGAATGGCCCTGGCTTTTGTTACTCCATGTCTAAAGAATCCGTTTGCATGTCCAATTACGGAAGAAGACAGAGAAAACACACTGTTTTTCGTTGCAACAGGTCCCCAACATGCAAATACTGGAGTGGTGAAGGACAAAAGTGCAAATGTGCGAATGTCCCGGGAAGCGGAGGGGTAGTGAGTGTTCTTCAGCTGCTCAATATGTGACTCAGTTCCAAGGATCCAGAGATACAGGCAAGTCAGAACTCAGCCTCGTATCCCTGCCCGCCGTGCCTCTGGCATTGGGCTGCCGGGGCTCGTGTCTCTGCAGCTCCCTTCAAAAGGCCTGCAGAGAACACGACTGCCACGGATCAGAGGGAGTGGGTGGATGGCCTTTGGATGTAATTGCTCTCACATCAAAAGAGGCATTCTTCCTCTGTGTGCGTGCACGCGCGCGCATACACACACACACACACAGACATACACACACACACATCTGTGTTGCCACAGTCCATTAATTCTGCTGTCAGGAGATGCGACAAACACACATGCGGACCGTGGCCACTTTGTGACCGTTCTATGACCACTGTTTACTCTCGGATTCACTTCAAATGCACTTTGCCATTGTTGTCTGATCTATTATGTCTTCACCTCCATGACTGTGCGCCCAGGATAGTTCTGGAAAACTCAGTACATGTCAGTGGAAACTTAAAAAGTCTGTAACCACAAATGTAGCCCTTTATGCACATGTGACCTTTGCATGCATAAACACACACATCACAAGAGCATGAATCTGAACTAATACTGTGTGCGCCTTTGTTAGAAAATGTGTATTTTTTATATATATTTGACTGAACTTTGCCAAAGGAGAGAATGTGAACACACCCTTTGTTTACAGGGAATATTTTCCTGGCAGGCATTCTTTTTTCATGGATCATTATATTGTCTGACATCTATTGTTCGTCTTTTGCTTTTTTAACATGGCTGACACTTAAAAGATTTTGGCGCATTCATAAAACTGAGTATTTGTGGAGCAATTCTGGATAAGTGCCTTGTTCAAGGGCACTACAGCAGGAGTGGAAATTGGGTGGGAGTCAAACCAGCAATCTCCGAATTCATGTCCATTACCTGCTGCCCTGCCGTTTCTGTACATTTCTGCTTAACTGCTTTGTTTTTTGCACAGTTTCTTATGAGCTGCAGTTCTAAGTGTATTAGACAGCAAAACCACATAAAGAAGATAGTATTTCATTTTACCACCTCTCAATACCTTTATCACCTCCACCCTGCCCAACCATTCAGAATAGGGGCAGTTAACAAAGTTATATATTTAACATGCTACATAATTTGATAGATATAGTGCATGTTTCATTGGACACCAGGATTTACACAGCCTTTAGTAAAGGAAATGATTTGAATACTGTAAATCATGCCAGTACACATACTGTAAAATAACTTATGAGGTATGGACTTCCATCAGTGTCTGTTTTAGATTAAAAAAATAATGTGAGGTTTTATTGCATATTTATTATGTCCAAATAGCAAAACATTTGATCCATGTGTTTATTTTTCCCACCACACACTGTCACAAAAAGAAAATTACATAATTATAAATGTATGCACAGCACCTGTTTGCAGAACTGGCTGCGCATATGATCAAATAGCTCACTTTATGCCACTCGGAGGTGTGACCGGAGTTTCCCTCATAAGAAATGCATCTTTAAATATTTCCACATAAACAATGTGCCAGTTTCAGGAGGTGCTTCCTTTCAACAACATCCCAGAGGCTGGACTTAAACTCTAAAGCCGTATTCTAATATCATGTTCCGAACGTCATGCTGTACCATAAATACGCATATTACATACTGCAGATAGCAACTATAAAGTCCTGCTCCAAATATTTTTATGTTGCATTACCCTACCATATATATCCTGCTGCATCCTCTGCTATCGTGTATCACCCACTAAATTTGCAGTCATATCTCAAATTCATATCCTGAATTTATGCATCACTAATATAAACTATTATTACTGTGCTTAGACACACACCTTTGTATATAAAAATTTTAATTTATTCTACATTTTACAGCTACTAGCTGAAATTACTGTATCCCTTATATTTAGTAACATAATACAACCACAAATACAGTAATATGCCCTTGAGGTCCCAGTTTTTCTGAGTTATGTTAACTTTGAAGTTACACATCTTGCTCAAAAGGAAGAGCAACTGATATCCTTTAATAATAGGGCCTTTGTAAATCCTTCACAGTAAGTCAGATCTGTGACTCATTATCCACAAGACATTTTGCATTTGGTCTACAGCACTTACTTAAGAGAAAAAATTGCTGTAATTTCATATATGCTATTGTTTAAGATCTGCGACAGTTTCTTAAACTAGATGGATTCCGGGGGGAAATTTATTTTACTATGCACAATAAAAGACTTTACTCGTGACCATATCCATATTAAAAAAGACAGCACCTTGTGTACGGTATGCGAAAAAAGGCCGAGACGCAATTCAAAATGCTTTTCTTAATGATAAATCACTTCGGGGATTTAAGTGTTGAAGAATAAACCAGATCAGCCTTTTATTATTCTTATTATCACTGTTAATGATAATAATAATAATACTTGTTAACAATCAAAAAGCAGATTTCATCTACTCTATTTTTAAATTCATTTTATTAAAGCTAAAGGTAATGTAAATATAAAAACGAGCCACAAAACCAACACACTCTACTCACCTCTTCCACTCCGCCCCACGAACCTGAGGTCATTGAATCGAGCCACTTGGTTCTTCATGACAGCAGAGGCGTTTCGAAGCTCTGCAGAGTAGTTCTCGTCGTTTCCAGCCATTACTGTCACAACTGTGCCATCAGGCACTTCTCCTAGGGCCACCACCTTTGCAGAGATGGTCATTGTGTTAAAACAGTTGAAAACTTAAACAGCTGAGTTATTCCAGAGAACCTCGATACTGTAAAAGAAGTTAATTAAGTCGAGTTAAATCTAAGAGAGTTTATATGGCCCAGGTTAGGATCCAATTCACAGTTGATTTCATTCTGTCTGTTTTACTGTTTATGATGCAGGGAATGGATTAATACATTATTAAGACACAATGATGCATTCATGAGAAAAGTATCAGCTCACTGGGTACTGGTCCTATGTTTTGTTTTATTCATGATATTGTTCTAAATATAGTGACCGGCCCGGTCTGTGTTTGCCCTCTACTGCACTGTACACTGAGTCTCTGAGGCTTCACAGTGTTGTAAAATAATCATATATTATCAACAATAATATTATAGGAACTGAAAGTAGCTCCAGAAATAAACACGCAGTAAACTGATAGTCCTTACTATACAAAATATATCCTAACCTGAAACACCATAAAATAACAATTCAAAAATAGCAATACAAATGATGAGCATACAAAAAAAAATACATAAAGGGTATGAGTCAAATAATAAAGTCTCAATCTCACACAAAGGTGCGGTCTGTGGGTTTGCAGTAAATAGAAGCAAAATTTCATACAGAGAGCAAGGGTCAGCATCTCAGGAGGTGTAAGCTGGCTGAAAAGCAGGGGAAAAGCTGTGTATTTAGAGTTACGTCTATAACATCCACTGTTTTTAAAGTGAACGACATTAAAAGCCACCTTCTGTGTGACCCACTGAGACCGCACGAGCTGCAGGGCCACCGCTGAACCCTGGCGCTGCTTTGCAGGGACCAGCCGATTAGATCAGTTCATTCATGTCAAACAAAAATGCAGTCGACAAAATAAAAATATTTATATATGAACGATGTATAAGCTTTCTCAAAGTAGACTACAAACGTCCACTTTCTGCTGATAGTCCGACAGCGACTTAAAAGCAGTCTCACAAATTTTACTTTAATCCAGCGTTACGTTTCTAGAACTCCAGCATAACCTCAAAAAAAGAGAAGAAAAGAAAAAAAAATCCAGTAATGGCATTTAGTTCCAGCAAATAATTTATATTATTTGTTTGGCGGGGGGGGGGTTAATATATATATTTTAAAAAATGAGATTTCAGAAACACGCAGCTTCTCAGCAGAAAAAGAATCACGTCTATAAACTGAAACGTAAGCAGTAAGTCAGTGAAAACATGTTTAATTCCTTTTCCCCCCCAGAAAGTATAAAAGCATCAGCATCTGCAGTTGTGTGAATAAACTTCACAACAAACATATATTTTACGAGAATCTAGTAAAAGTGTAGAGTGCTATATGGTGAGCTGTAGAATATTAGGGAAAACGTGTAACGTGTTTGCTGCATGTGAAGATCAACTAAGACCACTGAAGGCACCATGAGAGCCTGTATTCAGTCAGCCATGTGGACACGGCGCTCGCAAACAGTCCTACAGCCTCACAGAAAGTGGAGAAAAAGGACATCCCGTGCTGGGCGCTTGTATTTTACTTGTAATAAAAGTTCTCGTCTTTATTAATCCGGCCTCCCGTGTGGGAACCATTAAAGATGCATGTGACGGTGGCTATGAATAGCGCAGCGTTCTCCGGTTTCAGGTGTCCCCGCGGCGCGACACGCGTGGGCGACCCGCCACCTCCACCTCCGCCTCCGCCTCCGCAGAGCTCTCAGCCGCACTTTTCCTACTTTGTCTTTATCGGCTACATTCAGGATGTTCGGCTTTAGACGCCAACCGTTACCGGGCATTTATATAAAAATAAAGTTATTAATAAAGAAAATACTTCCAGATACAGTAGAAAACAGAAACACGTTTAGAACAGAAACAAGGGACTCAACAATAATAACTTTAATAATAGTCGACGTGCTGTTAACGTGAGGTCTGCACGTTAATTCAGTTTCAGTTATTGACCCACGTTTACAGCGGGGCGCTTCGCCGGAGTAATTCAGGGTAAATACTTTTGTCTCCAAGGTACAACAGCAGCACTCTCCCCTCAATAAATAAAATGCCATAAATAAATGCCATAATTCGGGGGTTTATGAACTCATTGATTGACTAAAGTTTCTGTAACCGTTGTCCGTGATGCTCTGCTTACCTTGAAGGCGACCGGCAGGGTCTTGTTGCACCTCCAGTGGGACGGCAGCACCGAGCAGAGGAAGTTGGGGCTGTCGGTGCGCACCAGCTCGGCCGGGTGGTCCGCGATGATCTCCACCATGGTGCGGTTGTCGTGCGGCCGCAGGCGGGGCAGCGCCGCCGCCGCTGCCGGGCTCTCCTGCGGTGCTCCGGGCGGGTTCACCTCACTCATCTTGCCGGGGAGCGGCTGGAGGCTGCTGGTCGGGGGGCTGAACCTCCGGCTGGCGCTCGGGTCTACGGGAATGCGCATCACCACAGCGGCGTGTTAGTGGATGGCGACGGTCTCTCTGTGAGTCCGCGGTGCGAAACGCGCCTTTTCCGCCGACAGACAGAGCGGGAAACCTTGAGGAAAAAGTCTCCTTAGACGGCAGACAGCCGCTTGTGCTTTCAGTGCGCAGGAGAGTCTGGGTTCTGCCGCTCAAACTGGGAGGAACGAGAGCAAAGAACTCGATCTGCCATAAATACAATTCATACGGAGCTACCGGCGGAATCTGCGGCTTCAAAACAGTGCAAACAGAACGACCTGGATCCTCGTTCTTTCTTAGGTCTTACAACAGATCTGAACTGACACGACGTCTTGCCCAACAAAGAAATGTGGATTAAAAAAAAAAAGCCACACTGCGTAAATTAATTTAGTTTCGGAGGATTTCCTCCTCAACAGGAATCCAGAAGATCATCAGAAAAGTCAAACTCGTAAGGAATCGACGTCTTGAACAAAGTGAAGAAAAGACAGCTCAAAAGTCAATAAATATGATTATCATAATAAGGATAATAACAATGAAATGAATACAAGACTAAATCGGTAAAACGAAAAAGAAAACGGATTTAAACATAAGGATGGTAGTATTTTCTTTTTCATAACTGGCTCAGTCTTCCGTAAAAAGTGCGGTTTTGCAGAGGGTTAAAAAGTGATCCGCAAAAGTGCGGTCGGTGGGGTGAAGCCGTGGAAAAAACACCTTTCTGTGTGTGTCCGAGGAGTGTGTTTTTTGGTGTGTGTAGGCAGGTCCTGCACTGCTCTGGTTTTTGTGGTTTATATATATATATATATATAAATATATATATATATACACACACACACACGGTGACNAGGAGTGTGTTTTTTGGTGTGTGTAGGCAGGTCCTGCACTGCTCTGGTTTTTGTGGTTTATATATATATATATATAAATATATATATATATACACACACACACACACACACGGTGACACACACACACACCACACGCAGTGGTGAGAGATCATTATGCTGATGAGGCACGTGGTGTAGAAGGGCAGGCATCACACCGCTTTTAAAATAAACACAGGATACGCCTGTCTCTGCAAACTTTAATCTCTTTTATCCCTTTGACAGAATCATAATTTCGAAAAGGCAGACTTTTATTAACCTTGCGACCAAATAAAAATGACAATTTTAAGAAAGGAAGAATGAGATAAAAAAGATGAAACATTTGTAGTTTCAAGCGCCTCGTGTAGTAAAAGTGATACTCGGCAGAGTATTGGATATTCTAAGCAGAAGACGCGTCTTTTTATCATTTTGTCAGTTTTCACTGCCTATGACAATCCTGAGCGCCTACATACCGTTAATTTCCCAGAGCTCATCCGCAACATGAGGGGTCACAATCCCCGCATCCTGGAAATTCTGTTTACATGCAGGTCGCGAGCTGCACACGCGAACGACCATGAACTCCGTTAAAGGGTCCCCGGTAATCGCCGAGAGCGAGCGCCAAGTGAGGGTAAAAAAAAAAAGTTACACGAGGCCAAAAGTAGCAGTGCAGAAAAATGAATGAGTCACTTCCTTTGGTGAGAGTCAAGTTCGGGAGAAACTGAAACGTTTTCTTTTGGTCAGACGGGAGAGCTGTAGCATAACTGGTGCCTTTTCTACTTAACCTATCCCGCCGATGACATATTTGTAAATAAGTTTTATTAAAAGAAAATATTAAGTAAATAAAAATCAAATAACACTTGATCCTTTACCGATGATGATGCTGATTATTATTATTATTATTTGAAGCTTACAGCACCTCTATGAATAAATATGTCAGTGGATGAAACGTTCACGTATATCATTTCTCGGGTAAATCTTAAATGTTCTTATAACGCGGTGTGCGTGAATATCCTCAGTTTCGTACAAAAAGTTATACTTTTCTGCGTTTATATGAATGGTTTGTGCGTAAATATACGCGCACTTATACAAGAGAAGGAACTGGGTTGTCTCGTGTAGTCTTAGCCTTACGTATTTTAGTACGCGACACAAAACTACAAATTCAAGTTTTTTAACCGGGGAATATGGGTTACGTAATGGCAAAAAACTACATTTCCCAGCCAGTTAGCTTGTTTCCGCTGAGTGACGCCATAACTAGTTGCCCGTTATAGCGTTTGCATGTCAGATGGAGAGTTTGAAGGAGTAACTAAACAAGGTAGGCAAGAAAAAATCTTTTAAGATGCGAATTTGTCATGCTTTAGCTACTTTGATTGTTATAACAGTATGAAATGCAACTGCGTTACGTAAAGACATGTATAAAGCTACATGTCTGTGGAAAGAGCAGCGTGTGAGAAGAATTTTGAACATAAAAAGAACGTGGAGGTCTGTATGTGGGGGACCGCTGTTATCTTCTGCATGGCGAAGTAAACAGATGCAGCTCCTCACTGAAAACATCACTTTCTACTGCACTCGTATCAAGGTGGTTTTATGCTCAGGCGTTGTTTTTTTTTTTTTTTTTTTTACAGCTAAGTGAAAGGTGTTTGCAACAGGCTCATTGATGGAAACTCTTTTCAAAACAGTGAGACGTTCAGTAATACAGTAGACAACCAAAAATAAATATCTGAGTCATGCCGAGTCTTATTATTATTATTATTATTATTATTATTAGTCTTTACAAAGATTTACCCATTTTACAGTAAGGTAGTGTTATTGTACCAATTCAGGATACTACAGCAGTACAACGATATCAGCTTATTTTCCTCAGGTTTCCAATTGAATCATTATAATATTGAATAAGAATGTAAATCACCTTGGATCACCTTGGCCGCAGGTATCAGCCAATAAATGGATCATTTGATTGATTGATTGTTTTTGGTAACCATCAATCATTCATCTGTAGTCTGTCATAGATCAATCTTTATTAACCAGTAGCTGAAGGTCATTGTATACTTATCCTTGAGAAACTCTTTTCCTCTCTTGTTGTAAGAGGAATGCTTTGAGCACATTTGGATAATGATATTGTGTATTTTTTCTAAGGTTTCTGTGGACAAAGATGTTTATCATGAACATTTTAGCTGGATGAGTGTATTTGTAATGTTTAAGACTTTTAAATTGCGGACACATGAAGTATCTGTAATTGTCAATATAATCTAGTTTATAAAGAAAAAAGAAACAGTTTTGCGGAGCAGACATTTTAAAAACAATAACAGGGACTAAGATTATTGAACAGAAGTTTGGTCAAGATCTGAAGGGTGTGCTAGAAGGACTGGCTTTCTGAAGTGAATATTGTGGTACATTCATTTATTATGTGAATTTTTTTTTGCTAACCGTATATATTCATGCTTTTGAATATACATTCATTTAAGCAATTGGGTCATTTGTTTGTTAGTATCATCACACGATAAGAGAACCTTAAAGCACCATTTGTTGTATTTTAGCTCATGTGTTTCTAAATTTTGGCCACATGTAAATCTCTTATAGTTATGAGGAAGGAGCTGAAGTTAAGTTGAAGTATTTATGGATAAATAGTAAACAGAAATGTTTATTTATTCTATGTAATGGTGTATATGGCTATTTTCAGCTCAAGCTTTTGCATTTTAACATAATCTGGCCTGATTTTTCCACATCTGAGCCTGTTTTATGAATGTGGCAACTGTCTGCCTTCACAAATCAAAGTGAGAAGTGCAGCTTTTATCGTTTTGTATTTAAGATGGCAGTAAGACATTCAGCTTATATAACTTTCTGTACTGACAGTTAAGTCACATAGAATGAAGTCGGGGGCATTTGCATTGTGACTGCTTTGCTGTGTGAAAAATTCTAACAAAGTATAAAGTTTTACTGAAGTTCTTTAAATACAGTTTTTCTTCTGTTAAGTTGCATGTGAACGTAACTGAAAGATTTAATTGATATAAAATTATTTTTTCGGTGCAGAGTTAAGAATGAAAGAGGACCTGTCTATATTCAGTGGGTGGATCTTCATTGCAATACCATTTCAGTCTGACCCTTTTCTGTTTTGGAATTTAATGTTTAGAGTGTCCCAGGCACACGTTCCAACCTTGACTATCTTAGACCTATGGCAACTAAGCCTAGCTAATTAAATTAAACCCTCACTGTATACGTTTCTGTATTAAAACCATAAATATGTGCTTAATTTTATTTTGAGCGAGTAACATGCAATTCTGTCTTTATTTTGTTTACAGAAACGTATTAGACAGATGAGAAGCAGATGCAAAGCACTACTGAAAACAGTGCTAATCCAAGAGATTACAAAATAATAATGATTTAGACTCTTGTGGGATTTATGCAACCTCTTCAGAAAATGTTTTCAACAGTGTATTTCCTAGAGTCCCTTCCCCCCCCCCCCCCC
>UFQX01000589.1:15303-68192 GCA_900497675.1 Arapaima gigas | reverse complement strand
GAGTCCCCCCCCCCCCCCCCCCGACAAGTACACAAATGTGAAATTTTCTTCCAAGCCTTTGCTGGCTTTGGCCATATTGTTTCTCTTCTATTGCATGATGCGTTAAATGGAGTCTCTGCACTTTTTCAGTTCTGAGATGGGAGTATATTATTATTATAGAGGCCTTTTCATTTTAAATTGTAATATTTGGTGCTTAAAACAAATCTGTTAAGTTTGTTTAAAGATTTTCTGCTCACTTTATGAAAGAAGACAAAAGTCACACTTACAAAATGAAACCTTTCTGTGTTTTTAAAGTAGTTGTACTGAACATGGAAGAATTATGTGAAGTACTTGTTTAAATCAGGCTAAACCAAAAATCCAGAGTTAAATTGTTCCTTGGATTTCAGTAAACCATGTTGCTGCAGTCCAACAGTGAATCACAAATGTGACAAATAGACAAATGTATGGAAATACAGCAGCAATTTTTCTTTTGGAATTCAGACGGAAAAAGGAAAATAGCATTGATTTTTGTCTTACTCTTGGTGAGCTGGGTTAACTAAATGGCATGTTTGGTAAGCAATTACAGTGTACCAGAAATTAAACACATCAGTAATTTCTTTCTCCAACCCATTTCTCAAATAGGTTTTTTTCCTCCTTTCTTCTCAGCTTTTGTGACTGTGACAGCTTTAGAGGGAAGCTGTTGGCAGAAACTTTTTTTTTTTTTTTATAACAAGCCCAATCTGTTTTGCTAGGCTTAATTCCTGCTTCAGTTTTTTAATAAGTTGGTCAGATCAGGTCAGGCTGGGGTGGGCCTTTTCTCCTATGGATCATATATGGCACCATATGAGTGCATCAAATGAATGTGGAAATGTGACTTTCATAAAATCTTAAATGGTCAGTTTGTAATATGCAGTTTTACTGATGTTGTCATTAGCAGTAGTAAAAATGATTGTCAGGAAATTTTTTTAATGTAAAATGTTCTGCTGTAATTAAATAAGACTGTTGGGAAAAGGCTGCTCATCTCTGCAAAATGTTGACTGTCACCATTCAAAACTGTTGCCCTGGGTCATCACTGTAAATTTTTCTAAATACAGGCCTCAATTTATGCAGTCTTGATTTATCCATTTCTGCTAGAATGTGATTTGATTTTTAATATCATTACCTGATTTATGCACTGATAAAGTGTGTAAAAAAACAATAATAAAAGACAAACAAATTACTGTGTGTGTCTGTGCTGGCATGCACCTGACTGCATGTTATATAATGGGTGTCCTGTATAATGTGTACATGCCTTTAAGAGAGCTGTGTTATGACAATGTTGTATCCTTGGAAAGGTGGATGTGATGCTTATGTAGGCATGGCTGATGCTGTTGTGTGTTTGAGGAGATATATATATGTGAATATGTTGGTATTTATTGGTCAGTGAATGACGTCAAGCACCCACAATAAACTTGGTTTTGTTTGTAACAAATATTACGAACATGAGTAGACATCAGACTGCCTTGTTACACTGTGTGTGTTTTGCATGAAGTGTTCACAGTGTTTTAATGATATTTCGGGAAATTTGGGGTTTTCAGATAAGTTGGGAAGCATTATTATTTTTCCCATAATAAATAAATAATCTTTTTTTTCCATGACCTAAACCAATTAGGAACCAATTTGATGCACAAATTGAAGGATGACTGTACAGAGAAAAACATGTCAGCCAAACTGAAGCCCAATTGGACCCACAAGCGTGTTCATTTTTGTTGCAGACTTTTGAACATTTATTATGATAGCGGTAAAGGCAGTGAGGAACATTGAAAAGAGCTCATCTGTGTGGTTGCTGTATATGGACTAGTGGCAGTTGGCAGTGTTTAGCCAGGTGTTTCAAAGAAGTGAACTATCACTGCAGATGAGAAAATAAAATGCTTAGAAAAGCTTACGTCAACATGGGGCATAAACAACACAGATGGATGAATATTGTAAATAAACTTCATGCATCATCATCATTTTGTTTCATTATGGAAATGAGGCTGATGATACCAGAATGGGAGAAAAAATCAGATGTGCGATTGTGAGATTATGGAAGACTTCTTCCGGAGATCATGTCACTGTGACGTCAGGGTTCCAAAATCATCCTCACTTTTGTGCCATACCAAAGATATGGCAAAAATACTTAATGCTGTCAAGAACCTGGTTAAATATGTCATGTTGATCTGGCAGCACAGCTATACAGAACACTTATGATTCATTTAGTTCACACTATAAAAGCTTTATTTAAAAAAAAAAAGGCTGGAATCCAGATTGATTTCATCATTACAATCATTTGAATTGTTTGAAATGTGAAAAAGTTTTTAAGTGACGTACGTGTGTATGCTAAATTATGCAAAAGCAAGTGATATTTTTAATAAGTAGGTAGCTTTTTTATTTATTGCTTGAACATTTTCTTTTGACTTGGCTTAATCTTTAAATATCTCTTTATTGGTTTTGGGTTTGGGCTTCAAGTTTTTGGATTGAATTGAGTCGAGTATAAAGATTCAAGCCAGTGAATGCTCCAGTTTTTCCCCCAAACACAGAATGTTATGGTCTTGACTATGGTATGTTGTATGCCAACAAATTTCTCATAATTCATTGCTGTTAGCACTAACAAAAGGTTTGAAAAGATTCATTTAAAGGCTGAATTTGTTTTTCCAGCCTGTGATAGGACTTTTCTGTCATTTGTCTTCTGTGTAAAGCAGTCTTTATAACTGTATAACATGCTGTTCTGTTTTTTCCCCCCTTTTTTGGGTGTTACTTTATCGGTCTCTGACTTGTGTGCCACAGATGAGCACGAATGCATCTAGCCCCATGTCCAGTGGTGCTATGTCCACTGGCGGAAGACCGTGTGGGAAAGTCGCAAGCTTTGTTCCTGAACTTCAGAGCATGATGTAAGTAGGCCTTAATTTGCTATCTTCCCCTTTCCTCTAATTCATGCATATCACATGGAACTTGAATTGTTTTGTATATTCAAAGTGAATATATTTTTAGATTTCAAGCAACATTGATAAAGTACAACGAAAGCCTGGTAAGAGTGCTTTAAATGAAAATCTTGCATAAAAGATAACTTCTTACACTCAAGAAATGCTAACATTTGGCTAAATGCTATGTCCCCTAAATATATATATATTTTAAATGTTAGCACCCCTGTTGCAGATGATGCAAATAGACAGAAACCCCACTCACGCCAAACACTCCCGTATTAGTGTTTACAGTGGTGTCAGCAGTGATTGCAGAGATGAGGGAGCTCCAAGCTGGTGGTCCCCTCTTACCGGGAGGCAAGCGCTGGCCACATCAGAGAGGGGAAAGTTCTCACACGATTCCAAATTGCCATATGCCGTCAGGAGATTTTAAACTCGCTGCGGCTTCAAAGCCGTTAAGAAATACACGATCTAAAAATCTGGGCGGTGGCGAATGAGGCCAGAAAGATAACAAAGCTGTGCACAGCGCAGTAACTCTGAATAGAAACCTAATGAGGAGTACATGAAAAATAAACTGTTCTTTCATCCTGGTGGTGGCGTATGAACGAAGATAAATAAGCCATGAAATGATCCCTATAGATCGAATGGACACAGTTGTCTTGGTTACTATTGTTTTTACTGCATGAAAGAAGTGTGTTGTTTGTTCAAATGAAAATTGCATTTTTCTAAGTGTTCATTCAGAATTATAACTTGCCCAGTGGAATATCTCTTGCTGTCTAACAATATTGTTTTTGTATGATTATCATGGCTAATTGCATATGTAGATTTGCAAATGAATCCTACAAACCCATTTTTAAATCTAATGTAACACGCTTAATTTGAGATTGGTATTTATTTTTTAAGCAAGTGATTATGTAACAAACTGAACAAGTCCTTTTTTGTGCTGTCCCTACAAACTTGTCTTTGTTGAAACGAAAAGTACATAAACTTAAGATCTTGGAAAAAGCCTTTTTTTTTTTTTTTAAATAGTCCTGTATTTTGCAAGACACTTAATTATAGCTTTATGTGAGGAACATTCTGATGGAGTCTCAAAGCCTTCCAATTTAGGAGATTAGTTTCCATCCTTGGCAGGCCTTTTCACTGCACAAAACGATGATACAGAGAAATTCTACTCCTTACTTCATCTCAAAGGCCACAAGAAGCGTCTCAGGTCCAAATTTGCCCGTAATTTTGACTAAGTGTGTAATTATTGTTTTTCATTAACTTGTTTGTGACATCTACAGTCACAAGAGTCATGCCCCTATTCATGTTTTGCCAGTGGACCTGAGATTGTGGCAGAGGACCTGGCAAAAGTATTCCACAACACAACATAATTAAAAAAAGCACCGAAGAGGGTGAGGAGTGTCAGCATGAAAGGAGGATTGAAGGAGCATTTGTGACATTTATTTTTATTTAATGAGGCAAACTAAGGAGGAGGTTTTTGAGCGTGTGTTTTTGATGATGTCTGCTTTCAGCATGGTAAACCCGTGCCAGGAAAACCGAGGAGGAAAATGTAAAGACAATTTCCTCTCGCTCTTATTGCCATGACTGTCTGCCGCCATCTGCCTTCACGGAGGTCCTTAATTGAGATCACTTGTACTTATAAATAGCAGGAAGCTCTGTGGCTCACGGGAAAGAGAGGGAAAAAATGGAACTGTAGTATGTGCCCCTTAAAAAGCTACTGTTTTTTCCCCTCTTCTTCCCTTTTAAATGGTCTAATTGGAAATGTGTCTTCAATCATTGTCTTTACAATGCTGATCATCAGGTTTAGCAGGTCATTAGTGATTTTCTTGCTTCGCTGCCGTGTTGATCGTGATTTTTTTTCTTTATAAAACAAAGAACAAAATGGTATTACATCTGTGTTTGTGCTTTTATCTCTGTGCATTGACTTGAATGAAACCCAGGATTGACAAATGTATCATCCGTTTGGAAGTAATACATACATCATCTAGCATGATTTAGAAAGTTGTCACAGGACTTTGTCAAAATGACAGAATCCAGGAGTCTGCAGTTTAGTTTGTTTCTGTACTTCAGCAGTCAAAATGTGTGTGTGTGTGTGTGTGTGTGTGTGGAGGGAAAAAAAATACACACACACACACACACACACACACACACATATATATATATATATATATATATATATATATATATATAAAATAAAACCAACTTGAAACCTAAGAGTGCAGCTGTTCCTATTCAGGGAGGTGCCAGTGATTGCCTTTGTCAGCCATGTATGAAATTACTGAAAGCTGTCAGGTATTTTGGTATTTTTTGGCTGCTCGCAATGTTGCACAGAGAACAAACGGCAAGTTGAGCCTCGGCCGCACTGAAGACAGACACAGACACAGGCCATTTGATACGTTTGTTTAAGAACGGGCTCCGCATTCGAATCAGCTCCCCAAATCTCCCGATATGTAATATTCAAATAAGTGCTTACTTTGGAAGGGGAGACGCTGGACTCCACACATAAGGTGCTAAAGATAATACAGACAGTTGGAGAAGGCCAACATTCCACCATACACTTTTCCTTCCTCAGTTAGTTTCGACTAGCCGACATCCTTTCCCTGAACTGCTTGTCCAATTGAAAAATATTTATAGTACATCTGTAAGACAAGGAACTCTCTAAAAATGAGGACTGTCAAGGATTATTTATGACGCAAGTTAAAGTAATATCATATTTATGGATGGATGAATTTGACATTTTTCCCTCCTTTTTTCTGCCTCCTGCTGGTTTTAAGTCCTCTAGGTAGGATGCTGCAGATTTGTTGCACTTACTATCTGGATTTATTTTTAATATAATTGTTTCGGTTAAGTTTTTCAGTACAACAATATTGCAGGCATGGGAGAGCATAACATTTTTTATCTGAAACGACTGTGCTTGGAGGAACCTGGATTAGTTCTTGAAAAACTGACAAAAACCCCTGTTCTGTAGTATGTAAAACATTGCATCAGTGTACAGACATTGCAGATGTTTTAAATAATCGTAGAATATCATCAGTAGTTGTGCAAAATTCTATAATAATGGGATTTTGCTAGTTGCCACCCTATTACAAACAAGACATGTTAAACATAATTATGTCCTCATCCATGAAGCACATACCTTGGGTAAATGTAAGTTATTTTTTTCCTACATTTATTATGATTGTTTTTCCTCGAGGGGATTTAGAATTGTTTAATCATTTACATAGCTATTTTTTTTATTTTTATTTGCAGAGGCACTACAGCAGAAAGTGGGATTCTAAAGGCAAATGAAACATTAAAAAATATCTGCTGCAAGTGGACAGTTGTGTTTTTATCTTGCTTTTCATACAGAGGGCCTGAGAATCGTCCATGAGATGTGCGTTTTCAACTTCCTTTGCTTGTTTTGTGTGTAAATGGCATGGCCGGTCTCCCAGACACGCCACTGTAGCAATGACATGATGCTTCAGTAGCAGCTGTGTGAGGAGCTTCTCATCGGTTGCACGCATGTGATGCTAACACGATCAGTGCTTTGACACAGGCATACTATATTACAACCTCTTTATCAGAAATCTTCAGCAACTTCTCACAGAAAACTGCCGATTTGCTTTTGTCATGTGATCAAATTACCAGCCATGTTCTTATATATAGCCAGTGTTCACACACAGAGTTTATTTGAGGCCTAGCATTAATGCTGTGGTGTGTGTGTGAGCGTGAGTCCGCACAGTGTTCACACACACATTTTTGTGGCTGAAAATTACCCGCAATTTTTTTTCCTTCTCTTTTGAAATTTTTCATTGAGAAAGGCTTTAAATTGGGGCCCGTCGAAGTACATTAAGAAAGTCAACCCATATTTACAAGAAC
Source organism: Arapaima gigas (assembly GCA_900497675.1). Classification (NCBI taxonomy): domain Eukaryota; kingdom Metazoa; phylum Chordata; class Actinopteri; order Osteoglossiformes; family Osteoglossidae; genus Arapaima; species Arapaima gigas. Next base: position 61,413 of record UFQX01000589.1, on the reverse strand, counting down.
CTTTAAAACAAAGTTAAATTCAAAGAATAATATACCACACACAGTGATCAAGCCAATTCTGAAGTTGTTTTTTGTCAGTAATAAAACCTCAGACTCTTAAATCACTGTACAATCCTTGTTCAATACCAAACTACCACTGTGAAATTTGATTACTCTTTGTTCTGTAAGTTGAAACAACAAGATTATAGTCGTGCTGTAGAAGAGTAAAGAAAAGTGCATTTTTTTGACGGAATAACTTAGTATGCAAATACGAGTCAAAAGAAAGTAAATGTTATTTGTGTGATGGTAAAATTGGCATGGTGTAAAATGGGTAAATTGTACTGAATTCTGTTTATTTCATCTTAAGAAAGGCCTCAGTTGCTTAAAGGTATTGAATCTTTCAGTGTGCCTTTTGGCAGATGCGTCGTCTTTTTCAGCAATTTTTTGTGGTACGGTGCTGAATCTGAAACCCTCTCATTAGCCGTATTCTCTCTCACCAGGGGGTTTAAACATATGCACATGAATGGCATTTCATAAAGCCTGTGTCATTGGTAATTGCAGTGTAATTATGGCAATATATTTTTCTATATGTATCTCCTTGTTATGATTGGCTTCTTGCAGCCTGTGATTCACAGTAAAGGGTGCTGTGCAAAGCAGCTGTACCACTTTCCAGTTTATCATGGCCACTGTGATATGATGAGAAACCAGCTTAAAGGCCAAAGGTTTGAAATCTGGCTAAGGAGCACACTTGTGACACCATCTGTATGGGAGAGTAATAATGCCACTTAACACAATGGAGAGGGAAAAAAGGCTGTGTGCTGCACAAATACAGAGCTGTTAAAATGCACTGAAAGGATCATTTTTAAGTTGAGCATCATAATTAAAGATTTAGTCATTGAATTGACGTAACCATGTTTATTTAGTAAGTTTTGATTGACCGATACAGATATCACGTTAATTTAGAATAGACGTAGAAAGCACTGACTGTAGTGTTGCTGGTCCTCTAAATGTGGGCAAATTATGACTGCGACAAATATGTTACAATTTAAATGTTCTTGTAGTTTAAGTTTACTTTTGTGAAACTAAATGCTATTAATCTTAACTTTTAATTGAATGCTACAATTACTGTTCTAATAACCTATGTATGTTTAGCTAAGTTTACCTTAAAAATTACCATGATTTGCTTGAGTATTCCCCAAAATTAATATTTTATGTATTTGTTAACTAGGAATAGACAAAACACACTTGTGTTCTTTAAGAAAAAATGCATTTCATTCACTTCTGTGCTGTCTAAATCCTTGTGTAAATCATGAAGGGTCTGTTGTTATTCTGTTGCTGTATTTATATCTTCCTTCTTTAAGTTGTATTCCTTTCCCTTCTTTTCACCTATATGAATAAGAAAAATCTCACTTCACTGTTTTGCAGCTTCCTTCAGAATAGGTTTCATTCTATCTCAGATGTATAGGTCTGTCTGCTTTTGCACTTCATGAATTTATCAGATTAATTTTGAGTCATAGATAATTTAATGCTCAAGATGAAGGATAAGAAAAGCAGCATGGACTATCAAGGGCTACACTGCAAGGGTGATCTGTCAGAGCGTAAAGTTACGGTCTTTGCAGAGTCTTTTTCTCAGAACCCCCTGACTGTTTTTGTCGGATTCTGTTGAGAGTCAAATTGGAAACAAACAGCAATAATGAGCCGGCTCTCGGACGCTCTGGTTAACCAGACTGTAATTTGGAGCCCGAAAAGAATGTCTTGTCGCTATTGAGTATTTGTTTACCAGAAAGTTAAACTCCAGCATTTCTGCTGAGCCTGCATTGTAAAAAAGAGGAGGCCGCTTAACCCGCAGTGGTCCTTGGCAAAGTGATGAAGGATGCTAGCATTCACTTAAAAGAGTAAAGATGATTACCTTGGTGTGGTACCATTAACTATGTTTTATCACAGATAACAATGGCAAAATCTTAGTGTAACATAGTATATAAGTAATGCATCATATGCTTTTACTTTAATGTTGTATTACATCTTTAAAGAGATTGCACAGGTATGAGCTGCCGAAACAGAATCCAGGTTCAGGCCTTCTATTTATGGAAAATGAGCTTTTCAGCAGAACAGTTTGTCTCGGTAGAACAAGAAACACTGCATTCATTTTTTAAAGTAAGCAATTTATACAGTATATTTAAAGGAGAACTGCCTATGATGATGTGCAAAGGTAACCTCATCTTGGAAATTGTTAGGAAAAATGAAGAATTGCTGTGAAGTCTGTGCATCACTTATGTCTTGTATTGCTTCCACACATCTTGCCTTCAGCATATGTATCAGACATATGACTAAAAGTATGTTGTTTATTATATACAGTGAACTTTCTTATTTTTAAGTGTGCTGTTGAATAGGTATTAAGAGCAAAGACCTATATACTGCACCCCCCTACTAGTTAATGCTCTTGGATCTCTCTTTGCCTGTTTTGTTTTTCTGTCTCCTTTTTCTCAATCATTTAGTTTTTTTCCCCCAATTTGTTATGAAATCATGTTTATTAATAAGGGCTGCTGCAAAGGTGGATGAAAGCACTAAGCCAGCCCTGGCCTTTTTGTGTGGAGTATTTGTCAGCAAAACGGCAGCCACCACAGTGTCCTCGAAACCTCAGTGCTCGCAAAGCGTCGCCTCCTGCTTTCCATCCAACTTACTCTCTTCTTTGTAAATAGCTCAAAGATCACAATTCCACACAAGAACTTACGAAACAATGAATCTGTGCTTTCATTTAGTTTTCACTAAAGAGCACCTGTATTGTTTCCCAATACTTCTGCTTTTGAAAAATGCCTACTTTACAAAACCTTGACACATTTAAAGCAAACAGGGATAGGGAAGGTTTAATAGGTACCACTGTTTCCTTTGGGAGCTGTCCCTCATTAATTTTGCAACAATTTTGATGTTTATCTCAATGAACTACATTTATGTTTCCTGCAGTATTCTGGATTTCTGCTCACAGTAAAACACTGTAATAGAAAAGCAGCTTCGATTTAATTTCAACCTTTGCGCTCTTGCTAGCAGTCAATAGAACAAGTGAACATTGTTAGCTGTTCAAGTTCAGTATTTTAATATTTAGATGCCAATTTCATCATCTTGCTCCTTTTTTTAAGGACAGTGTAACATCTCGATGGAAAATCTTATACTTCTATCTTTTGGCAGACACCCAAGACCAATGTCTATTCCAGTAGCTTTGAATACATTTGAACCACTGAGATGTCATTAAAAAATGCAGATGAATGAAACCTCGTCCATAAGGTTTTTTTTTTTGGGAGGGAGGGGGGTGAATCTTAGTAAAATCCTTCATGTCTGTCATACTTGTTTTTCACATTTGAATTTTGTTTAATGTTGAATTTTAATTTGTCCATTCATGCTATCATGACCAGTGAGACGATTCTCTTCTGTAAAGAAATGCAGTGATACCTTTCTGAACTACTATTCACTTTAACACGTAATTTCCAAATCCCGAGTATGTACAAATGTTAAGTCTAAATCTGTGAATATAGCCTGTAGCATGTGGAGCCATTAGTTGAACAGCCTACTCACTGGAACCCTTCATGACCGTTAACAGAGAAGTGACTGCAGTCATTTTTCTATTAGCAGAAAGTCAGTGCATTCCTCAATCTGGTTGAAATCTTATTTTCACTGTGTCCAGGATCATATCCAGTGTAAGTGTACTCCACAGTGTTTACTAGATAGGTGTAAATTATTGGTAGGTTTTCCTGGGCAGAGCTCCATTTTACAGCTGTATTTGCGCTGTCATCCCTCATCTGAAACAGAGTGAACAGCAGACAAAGAAATGTGTTTCCCAAAGAGGCAGTTTTTATTGCCCTGGGGTGATAACAGGACCCAGGATTACTCACTGCCTTGTTCTCGCCAAAAGCTATTTCCCTGGTTAAACAAAAGACATGGAGAAATCCACTTCAAAGCTAATATCATAGCACTGTATCACTGTACACACTTGTCTTTTTCCCTGTGGCCTTTGACTCTGATACACATTTTTGTTCTTTGTATGTATTTATCTATGTGCCTGTGTGTGAGAGAATGCATGTGTGTAAGCATTTCTCTTGGCAGAACAATTCTCCTAAGACCTATTAGAAATCTAATAAAGTGTGATGTTTAAATACGTGATCTTCGAGCCTGAAATCCTGTAATACCCTTGAGCGTTCTAGGATTAGACTACGTTCTCCTTAGACTCAGCATCTAATTTTTGTCCCTTTTAGAGGACATATTTTTACATTTATCTCTCAAGCAACATGGTACATAGTACAACATTAATCTGACTGAATCTTTGAACAGACATCCAGACATCCTATGATGTTAAATGATGCCCCAGATTTGAGTGATGAGCTCTGCTCACTCTGGGTGTATTAGGCCAGCAGACTACTTTTTTTTATTTGTTTGCTTTTGTGCATTGTCATCTTTGTGAGGTCTGTTTACTGGGAAAGGTTTAGAAATGTGCTTTGTGTTGAAGGCCAGCGTCTTCCAGATTTTCTCAGATTTGACGTTTTAAATTGCCGTCTCGTCCTTAATTGCTATGGCACACGGTCACTCACACCTTTTGTGTTTGCCTGTAAAGTGATCGAGCAACAACTTGATTCACAGGTATCCTATCAGTAAGGTCTCTGCTCACTTCCTCTCCATTTCCCTCATTGATATCTGCTGCTTGCACCTGGGAGCCACAATTAAAGCACAAGGTAGACCAAATGACATAGACTGTATGGTCATTATATAAAAGAAATTTTATGTCACTTCATATTTTTGTTCCTTTTGCAAAATTCTCAAAATGCTTAGCATGTGACAGTAAATAAAAACAAATATGGTAGATGGAGATCCCAGCAAGACCTGATTAAATGGAAACTGAAAAGCTGAACGGATGATCAAAATTCAAATTACTGTCCAGCTGGCCAAAACCTTTCCTGCACGTTATTGCAGCCAATTTGATTATGGGGTTTACAGATGGGCATCAGCACTCAGGATCATACCATGACAACCAAGGCTCATTGTAGTAATCCTCCCAGGCACTGTTTAGTTATTGCTCTCCGTGAATAGTGCACCGTATGGATAATGGTAATATATGTTGGTGATATTGAAGGCATACGTGAGGGGAGAAGTATCACCAGTTGCCGGGGAAGCAGTAGCAATGATTTTTGAATGGAAGGTGGCTCGCTTCATTCCTTGCATTTTTTTATTAACTTTTCACTTGATTCGTGTTCCTCAGTGTCATACTGTAAATATTTTCAAAACTCAGACCAAGAATATTCAACATTCCTGTGAAGTTTAAAGCCATAAGAGTCAAGTATTTGGCTACATTCACCTTCTGGGCTGAACAGGTAGCGCCTTGTCTGTCGCCGTGGTTTTGGAGCGGTCTGTTATGGAGCCAAAATAGCTGGCTGAACCCAGACCCCCCTGATGCAGTCCTGGATGCCGTGCCTTCGTAGCCAGTCTGGGCTGTTTTGACATTCCTGAGGCCTGCCCTGATGCCAAACTGCTCCCTGCACTTCCTCACCATGGTAAACACTGGGTTTCGTCAGTGTATTCTAGGCAACAGCCCTAATGATGGCTTTAACTTTTTTTAATAAATTTAAATTGAGGAGGATGGACTAACCACCTGTTTCTTAAATTGAAGTTAAAATATATCGGTGCACTTCTACACTCTTTAAAGAGTTTTAGGTTTCTTTTCAAAACTGTTCTGACGATCATTCCTAATTTTTCCCCCCCAGAATAAAACTCTGAGTTTAAGGAGTAAGATTAACATTTAATAAACCCAAGTTAGAGACTCATGTCTGTCAGACAGTAACCATTGTGCAACTATGTGTCTAAAGCTGTGACAAAATAAATATAACTACTTTTTATTACACTTCGATACATTTAGAATATTAATCATTATCTTGGAAACCTTTTTCCTGTCCTTGGTTAGAAATAATCATTACCACTTTTATACAGTCTCTTTGATGCCAACAGCAGTCTTATTTCTGTTTATTACTGCGTATTGGATCATTTAGTGGATATTTTCCCCAAAGTAACTTGCAATGTCAGTTTTGTATACAAAACTGTCCGGTGATTGAACCATTTATATCAATGGGTAACTATTACTCTTAATTCAGGGTCAGTCCCGTGATTGAAGGAACTACAGTAGGAGTAGGGATTTGAACCAGAGTCCTTTGATCACAAGGTAACTGCACTGCTCATTGCACTACCTGTTGTTCCCAGTTTCATATGCTGCCGAGAAAGTATATGAACACACAATTGACTTTGTGTGTGAATTGTGTTTGCCGGATGCTGTTTTGTCCTTGGATTACGTTCCCCGTTTAGAGCCGTTTAGTCCCCAGTGCTTGGTTCCAAATGGCGTCCATTTCCAATATATATTTTGTGAAAGCAGAAACAGAAATGTGGCGTGTGGCTGGCTGGGTCGTGAGTCCACTGAAACCCTGTGCAGGATCTAACTCTGGCATCAAGGAGCAAGGGCACAGATTGGTGACACGGGGATGTTTGAGTGGCAGTCAGAACAGGGGTATGACACGCATGAACTTTGGCTGTTGCTGCTGTGGGCCAGGGGCTGCTGGATGTTGCCAGTTCAGCGGCTTTTTTCACTTTGTTACATCTTACACATTTAAGATGTTTAAATAAAATGAGTAAAAACACTGGTGATTTACAGCAATTTAAATGATGGTCCAGTGTGTGTGCTGTCATGTGCATTTCCATATCAGAGAAGACCTGTTGCTTCATAAAAGATTTTTGTTCACCATTTAGCAGCTTTGGTATTTTGTTTGCTTGTACATAAGAGTGATTAATTAGTTTAAGAAATGCTCTCCAGATCGGTTTGAGACATTTATGATTCTGTTTTTTAGAGCAGCTTCTAGAAGTTCTATCTTCTGTACAGAATATCAGGGGGACAGTTACTAACCATAAAACAACTACTGTTTAATGTAAATTGAATGTCAGTTAATTTTTTTTTTCTGATGTCCCTGGAATGACTGATTTAATTAAACTTGTATTAATTTTTGTTACAAATAAAAGGAGATAATTGGTTTATTACATAAGGTAATTTGATCTAAGAAAGATGAAAAATTATTTTGTCTAAATATTAAACATACAGTTAATATGTATTGCTAAACTCCTGAAGAAGCCACAGTTGGATTGCTTTTATTGTCTTTCTTGTAAGACAAGTAGGATGAGGTAAAAAGGGTTTCCTAATTTCCTTTTTGGTCAAAGTAACAGCGCAACAATAACAGTAAGATATCTGACTACAGCACATATTCTGTCAGATACCATCTTTAGCTAAATGCACTTAAGATCCTTTGGGTTAACATTAAAATTTTCTCGACAAAAAAAATAAATACACGCAAATGTCTGCTGCTTGTGTTCCTCAAGTAAAGAACTTCATGAAAGCGCATTTATATCATACAGTAGAAGCAAGAGAGGAAAGTTCATGAAATGACCATCTTCCAACTTAAAAATGTCCCCAAACTAACATATTGTTTCCAAACTGGTATTACAGTATGTAAGCAGTGTAAGGAACAGTAGGGAAAATGATCATTCTCTGTAATCAGTATTGATAGAGTTGAACCTGCCATCTGATATTCAACTACTGCCTTTGGGATCAGTTTTCTGGATTTCTACTTTTAGGAACAATATTAGAGGGTTGATTTTAAATTAAAAAGACACACACACACACACGTGGGTGTTTAAACACAAACAAGCAGAAGAGACCTTTGAAAATAATTTATATAGATGTAACCATGAAGAAAATTTTTGGTTAAAAAAAAATTTTACCAGTATATGCTGCATTAGAATCAGTATAGTTTTATGTTCATATTGTCCCTTTCAGCCTGCTGGATATATTAATTGACAGAGTATACAATTCTTAATTTAGTATCTTATATTCACATAATAGATGGTTTTATAACTGCAATGGGTGATTTATTAATGCTATGAATTATGATTGTTTGTCTTGTTCAGACCCTATGCATATATTATAACAGTGCTCTATAAACAATAACTGGATTGAATTGATTGTTATTTTTCAGTCCCTAACAGTAACAGTTGACCTTCTAATAGGTGAGATGGAAATTGCACCAACCGTCAAGGTGAATGAGATATCAGTATCATCACAGGCTGGAGCTATTACAGCTGATTGAAATAACTGAAGAAAAGGCCCATTAAAGAGGTATAAAGGATGTGAGAAAGTCAGTTCATTTGTATGAACCTTGAAGGCTGGTCTAATCAAGCAGCACGGCATTTCCAGCTGTTGCTTGTAGACACAAGGCATCCGAAAATGTGCTAGATGAAAGGGCCGTGAGGCTGCCCTCGCCCCCTCAGCATTCCGCTCATCCGACATGTGCCATTTTGTCTTTTGTCACACCTGATGTGTCATTAACCTTAGTGCTCAGTTGTAGTGTCACGGACCTCTTTGAGTATCCCGCTTGGTTCCCCCCCACAACCTGGCCACATAAGCCCAGGTTCCCTCAATGATTTAGTGTTTCTTTTTTCCTGCGGAGTCCAAGTTGTGATAACAAATTAAGGGAATTAACCCACTCTATTCAGGCCCCTCGGACCACCGGCGATAGAAATGAGAAGCACATGGACTTCAGAGCGAGGGAGTAAGTTTGTAATTGATTAGCGATGGTTTGGGATGGCAGAGACCGTTTGTACAACATCTGTATTCTTCTCGCGAAGGGGTGCAGATGTTATGAGCCTTCACAGCTCCCCCAGGCAGAGCCATCTCAGGACTTATCCATTATCGACTTATGTTCTCTCTGTCCTCCATCCACAGAAACACGCCGAAATGTGATTAAAAACATGGTATGGATGGCCTTGTGTACCGATTTTCAGACGAGTGTGATTTTTCTTCATCGTGTTATCTATGGCAGTACACATTATTTAAACATAACTATGCTTTGCAGATATTTTTAAAAATGATTTATTGCCACACTCCTAGAACTTAACAGTAATCAGTTTGCATGTTAGAATGCTCCGATGTAAAAATAAATATATACGAAATGTTCAGTTTTCAAGGAGAAATATGTTGTCCAATGTTGCTTCTACTAATGGATTTTGTATATAAAATGATATTTTCCTGCTAATAATGGAATTGTTTTATGTAGTCTTGTAATGCCAGTATTTTTTTTTTTTGTTTAATTGAAATTGTGCTCAATTTTGTTCGTACACTTGGGTTTGAAAATAGTTTCTGCCTTTTTTTTTTTTTTTTTTTTTTCCAATAACCCAATACTTGTTTAGCTAGAAAATATTAGTTGATCTNTTTTTTTTTTTTTTTTTTTTTTTTTTTTTTTCCAATAACCCAATACTTGTTTAGCTAGAAAATATTAGTTGATCTTAAATCCAGTGTTTTGATATTGTGTTCAGCGGTTTCTTTTTTTGTGTTTTGACTTTCAAAATTGTATTTATAATCTTAAGCATTATAATTATATTGTAGTTTGCAGTGCTGAAAAGGCATACTTTTAAACTCTTGTTTTTAAACATCCGTTTGCATTAACAGAAGGATTTGTTGCAAAAAGAATGGCAGGAGGTGTCTTCTATTTTGTTGTGTTGAAGTGTTTGCGGGTTGCAGTGCTGGCAGCCAATTAAATAGTGCGGACCAAGCGGGAGACGGTCGTTTCACCCGTGCTGGACTGCCCTCCACAGTCTCGCTGTCCCGATCCGGCGTGACCGCAAACAAAAAGATTTGCGTAAATGAAGGACACCATTGTAAGGATGCTGTAAGTGCAATGTTTGATTTATGTGTTTTGTCTGTTAGCACTTCTCCAAATAGCACATTGCGAAATGGTGTTTTAGGGAGGCCGACGCTGAGCTCGAATCCTTCGTTTTGTGGTAAACCCACTGTGGCAAATACGTCACCCTTTTTAATTTAATCTTTCATTTTTAAATTTACGTATTTATTGGTGTTATCAGTTGAGAATTTTTGTACTTTCAAAATTTGAAATTGTCATCTTATACCAGATTCTCTTGTCTAACTGGCCATGTTATTAAAGGCATTTTTGTTTTGCTCAAGAATGACTTTGCATGTCCTCAGGCCCATCCTGCCAATGTTTTTAGTTTGCGTTACTCAAACAGACACAGCAGGTGGCGTAGTGGTTAGATCCAGTGCCCTGGACAAAAAAGACCCAGGTTTGAATCCTGCTCGTGCTGTTATATGCCTTAACAAGGTACTTACCCTAAATCGCCCCGGTAAAAATTGGCCAGTTGTATTAGGGGATGAACCATTGTACGTGGTTCATCACTGTAAGCTGCTTTCAAGAAAGGCATGAATAAATACTGAATATTAGTAGCTTTGAAAATTCAGGTTAATAACATGCTGCTGCTGTGATAGGAGTGCTGCCCAGATGTGTACAGCATTTAAAAGTGGCAGCGCGGGATGGAAGCAGCTTCCTGAGAAGGTGCGCACGTGTGCTAAAGCTGTGCCTGGCTTAAGGTCATTTCCCTCAAGTGGCTGGAGCCACTGCAAGACAGCAGCTGTACTCTGACATTGAGTTCAACCTGCAGCCTGCAGGACTCTACTGTAGTGTAACGCACAAATCCAACATGAAAAATCAAACAAGTCATTGAATTCCTCCAGTGCTGCTTTCTTTCTGTTCTCCTTGCACATCTTGTTTCAATGTAAGTTCGCGGATTGAAAGCGGAGCGAATGTTTATTCTCGCGAAATCTCTCCTGCTCACTTTTCATCGTTCTACAAATGTGGGTTTAAGTTGAACAAACATGTCATCTTTCTAGTACGTCTGCATGAATAAACACACAGAATTGTGCTTATTTGCCCTTTTTTGGAGCAGCTTAATTTTTTTTTTACTCTTCATATAGTCATGCTGCTCAACTTCAAAACAGTCAGTTGACTTGAGTGGACAAACTGACTTTAAAAAAAAAAAAAAAAGCAGAAATTGATACCCAGTCCAAGATGGATTGTTTATCAGGGAAAGGAATGATTTTTAAGAGGACTTACCCCAGAAAAAGTTCTGCTGACAGGGAGCCACCGAACTGAACAGGCTGTTTGATGCCATTGCCTCTCCTGAGGGTTCTTCCCAATGTTCTTGTCCCTTTGATTTTGACAACCCGTGAAGTTCTATACTGTGAAGGCAGACCATATTCAAGAGGAAGAAATTTACAAAGTGTTCACAAAGTGCAAGCCATGCATTTCACACATCCAGGAGGAACAAGCGGGGATGCCACATAGGTCTGTAAGCACTTATATGGGATGCTCTGGTGTTTGCAGGGTAGACGGGGTGTATTTAGTCGCGTGTGGTTAGAAAGTACTTACGGACTCTTTCGGTCTCTGAGGCTGGAGCTGACCTGCGCGGATTAACCATTGACACGCCGGCGCGCTCCCTCCTGTCGTCGCGGCAGAAAAACTGTGTGCACCGCACTTGTGGTTCTGTGGTTGTTTGTGGGGAGAATGAAAGGTTTCGCGCAATCCAAAAAACGCATTAGCTTTAAAACGCTCCCTTTTTTCCCCCCCTCTCCCACGTGCCGTCACTGGAGAGGCCGGGTCATGTGCTCGTGACATCAGAGCACAGGAGCCCGAGTGGGCCGGCCTCCCCAGCCCCGGCACCGCGTGGGGCCCTCTTCCTGGCACCCACAGGGGGGAGCGCATCTTTGTACTTCTTGTGAGTCATGAAGAGGGGCGTGCAAATGAAGGAAACCTCAATCTCATTCACAGTCTAAGCAGATGGAAAGCAGGGCTTTTTATTCTCTCCTCCTCTCTTTTTGTTGCCTTTTTTTTTTGGTCCTCTTTGATGCAGCATTTAGGCCTTCCCGGTTTATCTGGAGTGTTGTCGTATCGGCGGGGTTTGTGGCTGGCGTCCGTGTCTCTGCAAAACCTTTGACGTGATGAGTTACCCAAGAGCTGCTCATCGGGACACCACGGGCTTCCTCTATTCTGCAGAACATGTGTCTTTACCCCACTTTGCACCAGTCGGCACCTCGGTACCGCATTGCCACTGCATGTCAGTGGCACAGCACTCCGCTTCTCACCGGCCTGCGTGCGTAACCAGCTCTTGCAAAAGTCGACAGTGCCAGAGATGCCCATACAGGACTTTAATTCATATCTGACTGCTGTCTTCTGCTGCTTTTTGCCCTGCTGAAAGCCCCACGCTGAAATCAGAAGCTGTGATTCATCAGTCTGTTTCACACGCCACAAAGAGCCTCTTATTTGGCAGCGGGGCAGTTGCGGCCTGTGACCTTTTCCCTCAGACGTTTGTACTAGCCATGACAAAATAGGTATCAGTGTATGTGAGCGTTTAATTGAGGACATTTATTTTACTCTCCAGCAGAAACTCAAATGTAGGATGGATTTGCAGTCATTTTTTGAGCTCGGTTTCCAAATGTAACTGTAAAATATAAGTTACACCACCCGAACACTTGTAAATACCCCCTTGATATTTTCCAAAACTGAATTTGTGTGTGAATGAATAATGGCAACAATCACATTTGAATCCCTGTCTTGAGGATGGAGGAGGATATGTCATGACAGCGTATGCTGGGGGAAAACCCACACCACAAACCCGTTATAATAATTATGGTTTAATTTTGTACGGTTTTCAGCGTCTTGTTGAAGGCTCTTCAGTCCTTTCGGGGTGCACATTGAGGGTGTTGTCAATTTGGGCTAATAAGTAAACCCATATGTCTGCCTGACAGCCTTGCAGTGAGTTTTACACATGGAGAAACAGTACGGGGTTACATCCAAGTTCTGTCCTCTTTGATCACACAAATTTTTTTGCTTCATTTTTGTTTTCCTGGACGCTTTATTACTGCTATTAGTGTCTAAGCGTTGTGACCTTAGTCATAACCTCTTAAGATGGTTTAAGAGACAGCTGCCTTAACACAAAAAAGGGGATTATTTCATTTTAATTTTACTATGATTTCCTCAAAGTCTTTACAGATTGTTGTTAATCTTTTTGAGTGAGCAAAGAATTTTCAATTGCTGAGATTTGCTGTAGTTTAGAAAGGCACAGAGTGTATAATGGCGAGCTGGACAGGGACTGTTTGCTTTTCTTCCTTTCTGTATTTTTTTTGCATTCTGCTTGATTCATATTTCCACTGATGGATGAGAAGGAACATAAAAAAGTAAATTTGCCAACCCAGTGTTATTTCTACGGTACTCTATAGTATATTTCAAATATATATAGAATAGCAAAAGCATATTCACAGGGATTTTGGCTTGTGTATTTTCAAGATGTATTATATTTGTATTGAAACTATAAAAGTAAAATGTAAAGCAGATAATTATCTTAAATATTCTGAATTGGCATTTAGGCCTTGTTTAGAGAAAAAAGTGTCACAAAAAGATGCCAGCATGTTGCACATATGATTTGATATGGTTGCAAGAAGAACTGTGCTAACAGAATTAAATGTTATTCTCCTTGATAAAAAAAATACTGGTGTGACTTTCTTTTCTAATTGAAAACATACATGTTTAATCATGTTTATATTTAATTTGAGAAAAGAAAATCAGATGCATATGTTTTCATTTCAGATTTTTTAAGGATACCACAGAGTACTCGAGTTTAAAAAAAATAAATAAATTTTAAAAAATGACCGTTCACCATTTCCTTGAGGGTTTTCTGTTTTTTCCCCTGTTTTTTTCTTTTTGAAATAGAGATGGATATAAAATCATGGAAACTTTAGCTCAAGTGACTATGGAGGATGTGGCCATGCTATTACCGGAACACTTTTACCCACAATTCAGTGTTCAGTGAACTGCCACTTCATAAAGTCAATTGTAATCATATATCTGAGAGAAAAACCTGTCAAATAAAACATTAAGTATCATCTCTGTATGCAAAGTCAGTTCATGTCAGAATATGATACAATAGCCATATAGATGATTTCAGCCTGTACTGATAATCCTAGGAGTTTGCTTATTTATTAATTCATTTATGAATTTAATTTTACTGGCCACAGTTCTCAGACCTTATTACCAAATATGTTCTAAGTAATGAGAAATAAGATTGAATGCTAATCTTGAATTTTGCTCAACTCTTTGCCAGTGAAACAAATGTACTGAATGTAAATATACATTATTAAATCTAAAAAAACTGCACAGCCATATTTGCCAGTGGTTTGATGTTGCTATAGCAATAGAAGCAATAGAGGCAGTCCGAGATCCTGGTTCACGGACGGTGAGGAACATCTGAGACGCTGCATCACGATGCACCTTGGTGGTCCTGTCACCGGGACCCTGGATGCAGTGAGCTTGACAGGTGATAGGTGCCTGCTGTGGACTGGCGTGTGCACCATGGCTGCTGCCAACTGTGGACCACACACGCTTTCAACCTACGTTACACCTAATTATACAGATGAGGGTGGTAATTCTTTTTAATAGGTGGCCATTTAACTTTCCTTTACAATCCCGTAGATGATGGCAAAAAAAGAACATTAGTGAATCCCTCCTCCCGCCTTTGACAAGTTTCTACCGTAATTTTAGATTCTGGCCTTTTGATATTAGCTTAACATCATGTAACCTCAACATAGTTGATGTAAGACTTTACAGTATATAATTTTTGCTCATTCTATTTTCCCACTACTGCAAGATTAATTGTCTTTAACCTTTCTTTTGTTGCGGTGTTTTCTGTGTTACAAGGTATCAACAACAAATAATGTTCATCTGAGCCCTGAGAACTGTACTTCTGTGTGTTTTTAAAAATGTACCATTGTGGAATGGTACATTATAGCTTACCAGGTAGTATATGCAGTCTAATTGAGTCACAGATACTTAAATTACTACTTAAGTCAAATTTCCAGGTTTACTTTGCTGCAGAACACTGAATTAGTTTGTATGATTTGGAAACGAAATCACTTATTAAAGTCCTATATGTTTTACTGCATGCTTAGAAAGTCGTGTGTCCAAAAATAAATAAAACTCAGCAGTGTAAATGAGATTGATTGATTGTTTTATATGCAGGGTGCAGTAAAGGTAATATACCATGTATGAATGTTTAAGGAGACTGATACGGGGTTGTGCTCAAAGATTTTTATATTTTGGGTACATGGACTGTTTACCATGGCATAATCTAAATGAAAATATATTCTTTCATTTTACAGTCATGCATTAAGACTAACTTTTTTTCTGTCCAGAAATAATTCCCAGTTTCTTTCTTGTGGAGTTGAAACTGCTTTTGCAGCTTTTTTTGGAGTTACAGTTTTGTAGAAAAATAATAGTTATTCTATAGGATTGGGGGAATAATTTAATACCAGGTGGCATCCTTACAAAGTAAACACCATTTAAAAATAGCTTTTTAAAAGCTGGGATTTCATCAAACTGCAAAACAGGCAAGTGGGATTATTAGACAAAGCAGTATTGACATTTTGTTAAATATGATGTTTCTGTTAGGTGGCTGACCGTTGGAAATTTAAGCAATTTCTTTTTCCTTTGCATTTAATCAAGGTCACTTCCAGGGTAAACAGGTCTCTACCTACAGCAGTGTTGAAATACCAAGGGGATAGGTGTGTCTGTGTGTGTGTGTTTGTGTGTGAGAGAGAGAGAGACAGTGAGTGAGTTTAGGCTTTGGACAGGAATGTGTTACTTGCCCCTAAAAATTATGAGTGTGAAATCCCAAGGTGAGTGTCTGCTGTATGTATAATTCCCTCTCCAACCAAATGGTTTTGTTTTTGTGGTTTCGCCTTCTTACACCACTTTGTATTTTGTGATGTACAACTCCAAATTAGCAACATCTGAACAGATTATTTCCCATCATCATAAGTGGTGTCTTGCTCTAGATTAAAATGGAACAATACGCATCTCAGTGAAAACGTAACATTTAAATCATCATTTGTGCTTATCTATATGGTTTTAGATTTTTAGAGGTTTTATAGAGGAACCTTGTACCATGACAGAAAAGCCACAGATGATGATGATGATGATGATAATTATCTTTGTTGTAATTGCTTGGCTAACATTTATGGAATGCAGCGTAGTGCTTGGTTATTTTGATGAGAAATTCGGCACGATTCCTTAACCACTACGCCATCTGCTGCTACTAACAGAACACCTGGGGAGTGTGACACATGTTGAGTGTGCTCAGCAGAAAGCCACAGCGTTCTCCTGAGTGCTCGAGTGTGTGGAGTGTGTTCGAGCGGAGCCTGCGCTGGTTTGGCTTGGGCCGCACAACATCTCCAGAACAGCAATTATCCAAGAGCAGTCTGTCATTTTGTGACCTTTATCGCATACTGTAAGTTTTTTTCCCCCCTGCGGTGGCAGAGTTCAAGATGGCTGTGACTCACTGCTGGCTGTTTACGGCGCTGTATTAAACTCACGGCTGCAGATGCGTGGCCTGTCGGAGAATCACGTGATGGCACCTTTTGTACCAGAGTAAAACCCGGTCATTACTGTGCAGAAGACTAAAGTACCTCCTGTTGTACAACACATGTAAGGAACAGAACTAGTAATTGTGTGCGGTACCCATGAATACTGATTCATTTATTAATCATAGTCTTGTGCGTAATTCATATATCAGTTAGTAATTGGAGGCTGAAAGCGCCAAAGTACAACATGGCCATTACGCTGCTCAGAAACGGAGCTGAGCATTGTGTGAACCCAACGTCTGTGATGAGCGCTGGCAGCGCTCGTGAAAAACAGCCATTGTGAGCCTGAGAGCAACCTTTCACTGCGAACAATGGGGGAACAACAGCGACTTTGTCAGACACAGTTTGTGGTTTTTTTTTGGAAGGCTTTTCATGTCAGTTTATTGGCACACTCAAATGATTTTTTTAAACTATAGCTATCAGGGTCACTTGTCTTTAAGATGTTTGTAATACAATAAAACTGGCTGACACAAACTACAGAAGTTTTAACATAGTTTAAAAATAAGTATTTTTGTAGTGTTCCGCTTTTAAATGCGAAGTGCTGTGTTTTATGAGACAACTGTTCTGTTAATATGTTATTCTTCCAGATGGGTGACACCACAGAAATGTCTGACTTGTGGTGAGCTGCATGTTTGTTTCGGGAGAGTTTTGATGCTTTACTGGGAAAGCATCTAAAACATACCCGAATTTGTCTGTCTGTGTACCTATCTAGCTTGCTAATTACATCTCACCTGTTTTATGTGTCTTGCTTCTTTTAGTTTTCAATCTAATCTGTGTAGTCGGTGACATGCAGCATTAGGTTTTTACACAACATGGTTTTTCCATGTGATTTTTAAATTATTATTTTTTTTATTTATTTATTTTATGCTAAGCTACTTACCCAGGGCAGCAGTTGGTACGCTGCCTGGAGCCACTGTCTGGTACTCAAAAGGCAAAGGATCACGACCCACCTCCTTCTGCAGTACCCTTGAACAAGGTACTTACCATGAATTACTCCAGCAAACATTACCCAGCTGTATAAATAGGTAAATGTACATAGTTTAACACTGTTAATTGCTTTTGAGAAAAGCATCAGCTAAATGAATAAATAACTAATTGAGTGCAAGTCATTTATCCATTTGTACAGCTGGTTATTTCTTTTCTTACTCTAGCAACTCAGGCTTAGTGTCTTGTTGAAGTTTCCTCGAGCAAGAGGTGGGATTTGTACCCAGGTCCTGTGATTAAAAGGTAGCTGTTTCACGTTCACAATCTGTTAAAGGGAGGGTACTAATGTGCTTTTAGCTGGGGAGGAATAACAAACCATGAAGGGCGTCTCAGTGATTATTATCTGCTCTGATAATGTGCAAATGTATGTATTCCTTTAGAGAGAAAAGATACTGCCTCATTTTTAGACTTGATCGAATGGAGTACAATTTAAGTATCCCTACAGCGTTGTTTTTTTCACGTGATTAGAAAGTATAAATTAGAAAAACCGGTTTGGTTGTGTGCCTGTCCCTGTTGCATTATACTGTGAACTTTACAATTTAAGGCAAGGTGGTCAGTTTCACTTGGCGGTATTTCAGTGTTGGAAATGGAGATTTTCACTTTTTCTTTATGTAGCGCTTGCTCCTACCCTACCCTGGGTTTATAATAAACTGAGATTTAATGTACTATATTCCATAATTTAAGTGGAAGTTAAAGAGCTTCAGGATGTGCAACTTAAAACATGTAAAGAATATACAATGTGGGTGGTGAAGATGAATGATCCCAAATTCTTTCAGTGGTAATTAGGCATGAAAAGGTGTTCACACTTCTACTCTTTTCACCATTGTTGTGTGTTCAGCTACTTAGACATTACAAGCTGTTTGAAAGCAACTTATTAGTCCTTTTAAATGATCCCTTCCAGCAATTTCTTTAAATTGCACATATTTTTGTTTGATAGTCATAATTTAAATAGTTTGTTTCCTAATATCCTTTGCATTATCAACGTATTTGGTGTTTGTATGGTTGCCGGCAACAATGTTTGATGTTAAGTTGGCTGCATTCCGGCATCTTCTTGCGGCTTAGTTGTGGTTACGGAGATTTTCAGAATGAATAGAAACAATGCAAATGGAACTGACCTAAGAAATATTTAGGGCATTACTGTTTTTTTATTATTAATTCAATAATTTGCTTTGGTTTGAACTAAAATGCGGACTATGGTTTATGCGCTTAATTGTGTGGAAGATTTAAAAATTACCAGCAACAGAGTTTAAAAGTAATTTAGTTTGTTCTGTGCCTGAAGCAGTGTCATTACCTTGTAGTTTCCCTGTTACATAATACCAGCCCTGACAGTAATTTTAATTGTCTAGAAAAAATTATCAAATCAAATAGTTTTGGTAGATTTCGAACTTAGTCACCTTGAACCTCGACTTATCAGCAAATGCACGTTAGGTACAACATTTTTAATGCAATTGTAAATATATAATAGTTTAATTTTTACTTTTTTTCATTTCTGCATGCATTTTAAGCTTTGTGTTCAAAGGTATCCTCGTATACCATAAAAAATGTTCATAAGATGTAAACGTTTTCTTTGGGTGTGAAACATATGTGTGCAAATATTGATCTACATTAGAATATAATTACTGGGCTGCTGTGATGTACAGAATTTAAGAAAACGATAAGGTGAACAAATGAACAGAGGATCGTGAAGGTCAGACTTGGGAGGAACTTAACTTCCCAACCCTGGATTGAACACAATGACTTCTGTGAATATGGTAGTAGAGAAACATTTGTGTGTCATAAGCAGCAAAAAGAGATTTCATGTGTAAGGAGTTTAGACAGGCTTTCAGTCCTAGACAGGTATGCTGGACATGCATGCTGATGGTCCCTCCATCTCAGAGCAGTCCAGGAGCTGAGGCAGTGGACTCTCGACAGTTAATATCCTGCAGGAGATCGATGTTCAGAGTGAAAATCTAAATTCAGCTTTACTGCTTCAAGAAAATAAGAGACAAATAGCCCTCAGCTGAAAATATTTGCTGCTTTCAACAAATGCCATATTTACAAACCGCCCTCATGGTTGCTGTGCTAGTTATTTTTATTCTGTCCAGCTTAATGTTGTGTCTCTGAAATGGCATTTAAGCGCTTTTTTTTTTTTTTTTGCCAGCACTCCGTCAAGGACACTTAATAGAGCAACAAGTAGATGAAGGCAAAGTGAAACATTTTACAGAAAACTTGAAGTAGCAGGAGATGGCTACCTTGCTAACTGGTTCAGTTGCACCTTACTGCCTGTCAAGCAGTAATATGTGCAAAGATAAAACTTAGTTTGTGTAAGTGATCACCAAAAGGTAAAATTAATATTGAATTACAGGAAACATCCATTTAATTAAATCTATCATATAGTTTACAACGTATGGCACATGGGACTTATGTAAACACAGACATATGACAGGCACCCCCATAAAGCATTACAGTTAGGGTCTCAGTTTCTGTGTCTATAAGCATTTGTGTTTTATTTACTGAACTCTTTGTGACTCCCTTTAGGTAACTTTTTATTTACAATGGCAAACAATTAAAAAATTGCCGGTGCTGAAAAGAAAAAGAGAAGAAAAATAGACAAAAGTGAAAATACTACATAATTAAAATAGTTATAGTGCTTTGCTGTGTTTTATTATTATATGCAAGTATTATTTTAACATGAGTAATGGCTGAAATTAGTGAAAGACATTTTTAAAAAGTCTTGTTGTATAGCATGGCATTCATGCATGTTAATTGTTTATATCGCCTAATGGTTTATATAAAACTCTCTAAGAGAATGTGTAACTTACAATTGGGTTACATTTCAATGATCTCACTATAAGTCGAGGACCACCTGTACTGTGATAGAAAAGGTACCTAAACAGCCCCAATAAAGAAATATGTGTTGGAGACAATCGAGTTGTACCACAGGCCTTCTGCTGAGATCGCGGGCCTGCATTTGCACGTGGTGGCTTTCAGAAAGCGCATGCTTGGATGCAGTTTAGGGTCTTTGCCTGCTTTCAGCAGTCTGGCAGTACTCTGAGGTTTTGGCAGATTGTCAGTATTTTCAGAAGGAGCCTTCACTCTCTCCAGCTCAGCGCATCGTGGGCCAGAAGAAAACGCTCGCTGTTAATAAAAGCAAATAGTGGCTTTGCAACTGTTGGAGAACTAAAAACGATCTAACAGTCTCCTGGCTCCTGATGTTTTGCTTTGAAGTACAGAGACTCAGCAAGTTATTTTAGATGAATTTGCAAGCATACTGTGTATGCAACCTTAATGTGCAATTATCAAAACTAGTCTGTCCATACTGATCTCATCAGTAATGCTTGTAGAGTCACTTTTTTAAAATTTTTCTTCAAGCCAAGCAACTTTTTCTCAATGAATATTTTAGGAGCACCCTATGCTTATAGGATATGCTCTACACCACAGTGACTCTGCCCTGGCAAAAGTTATTGATTATAGATGGATGAATGGATGTTGTAGAAGCCCAGCAAAAAATAGCAGTATTAGACTGACAAGCCATGCCTCCATATCTACAGGTCTTCCCTTTTAGTGAAATGCACATTTGTATATCCTAAATTGTATGTAGCTTTGGTGAAAAGCATCTGCTAAATGAATAAATGTAAATTTCACATGATGCAGGAGCAGAATTACTCTTCATCAAGCATGAATTCAAAAATTACTGCTGGGGATCATGTCGTTTATGAACCCGATGATCAGCTTCAGTTTAGATTAAAAGGTTACTTCGAACAGAAAGACTTTTCAAAAGTCATTCAAACATAAGGGCAACAGATTCTATGGTAGGCAGCAGAGGGGTTAATCAAAGCCTTTCAGCTCTGGAGCCATGAGATGACAGATTTACCTGCTGAAGACCCTGTGCTACCTTTAACCATACGCAGTTCATACATGAACAACAGCAGATGACATCGATGGTGATACAGATCATAGGGAGAGGTAACCAACGGTAACCTATGAAAGATCCGTGGTAAGTAGTAGTGTTTTTGGCTGCTGGCCTGAGCTGCAGCTAAATATTGCTATTAAGTGTTTGCCTTGTTTGGAAAAAATGTACTGGTGTATTGGTGTTGGAATAGTTTAAGACATTTTAGTGGCAGTGGCCATGGGCCAGTTCTGGGGAGATTTTTTTGTACCTAATGCTCCAAATCCGGTGGTCCATTATAAGGACTGGAGGACAGAACCTCTGGGAATATTTCAAAGTGCTGGCAGCGAGAAAATGCATAAGTCACGTCTTTATGATTTCCAATAAAATGAAATGAAACACATAAATATGTCTTTTAAGTTTAAAGGAAAGGGTGGTAGAGGAATACAGAGTTTAAGTTCAAGTAGAAGATGATTAGGACTATTTTCATTTCATGCAATGTTCAAACTATGCTGCTCATGGATAAGATTGTACTTTATTTGCTGATTATCCTATACCGTTGATGTTATTTAGGTCAAAACTAAAAACAATGTTCATATTGGCTCTATAAATGCAAAGATTGGGTATTTTCTTCTAGTATGAAGACTGGATTCACATCATAGGCCATTGGATTAGTGTTTATGTGTGCAGCCTCTTTAAGTGCTATGAAAATAGTAGTGATTTGGGCATGTGCTTCAGCTTTGGACTGACACAGAAACTGAGGTGAGGATAAAAAAACAGCCTTGCATGATTATTACTAGTTAGAATTTCAAAGCAAGGGAATATATACAAGCTGTAATTCATTAGAGTCTGGTGATATTTATATGGCATTTTGAGCAGAGGACTAAATGAAGATGCGGTCGGGAGGATAAAAGCTAAAACCGGTTCTGTACACCGTAATCATTGTAACTGTGTTACGCCATAATCACGGTAACTGTATCACTTAGTGGTGTGTATGTGTGCCTTTGCCTTCATTTGTTTTTGGAGCTGTGCAGTTTCTTTAGCCAGAATTGATTTAGCAGGAGAAAGTTATACAAGCTGAATTTCTATTTTTTTTTAAATTTTTCATACTGATACATTCTGCTAACGTTGAAACATTAAGGCAATTGAATTTACATAGTGGTTTCCACTTATTTTCTTCTCAGGTTATGGCAGGAAAGCCAGCTCCATAATGTCAGTACTAAATACACTTTGCAGTCAAATATTTTGACATCGTAAATAAAAATTTAAAAAAAAAAAAAAAAATCACACCCTAATACCTGTTTAAGTCTTTAATGGTAGAAAGTTGTACATTAGAAAGAAGCATCCTTTGACAGCATGTCATTGTACAATTACAATGAACACCAGCTATTTGTTTGTGTTTTATTTACCATTTTTACAGTAGGGTAATGTTGGCATGTTTACTGTATCAGTTTAGGGTAAGTACCTTCATCAAAAGTGTTATTGTAGAACATGGAATATGAACCCAGGTCTTTTGACTAAAGAGAAATGAACAGGGGACCAGCATATTACAAAACAGTGGCCTTGACCACTATGCCACCTGCTGCCCATTTCACTCTTGTTTTTTTACCCACAGCACCAAGAGTCAATGCATTCTTTTTTTAGTTCAGTTTTCACACAGTACACCTTGCCATGGCTCTGAAAAAGTTTACCAGCTAGCTTTATTCCTGTTAATTTTTCTAAGAAAGCGAGCATTGTCCTTGTCCCCGGGATTCAAGTGAACGTCTTTTGGAGTTCAGGTCATTCCTTGGACAAATTCTGCATTTCTGCTGATGACCAGCAACATAGTAGTACATATAAACATCTAGGATCACTGAGTAAGCTTGGTAAGACATGGGAGTTGCAAAAAAGAGCTGGAAAAATAAGAAGCAAATGTTTGGTCAGAGTTAGGTCCTTGTGGCTACAATCCTTACCAGAGGCCTTGCTTTTTCAGAAGCTCAGTAGTCATTTAGCTGAAGTCATCCACATCTTTGCATTTATTTCTGCTCAAACTATCGGCTGTGAGATATATTAGCTGCTTTATTTCTAAAACGAAAGGATTTGTGAACACGTTTTGCCTTGCAGCATGTTGATGAACTGCAGATTTGCAGGGATATGTGTGTTTCCCACTGGGATTCCCCTGTCCTGTGGTCTCTTTATGTTTCATGTGCCGCGAAGAGCTACTGCACACGTCTCCCAACACACGGTTCCATCGCTGTATTACAGAAGCCCATTTCCCCCTTTTTCCTCTCATAAACATGTCCCACACTTGCATGTGTCACCCATTCCCATTCCCAATCCCGCATTTTTTTTGTTTGTCCGGTATGCACTTTTAGTATGATGAATCATTCCAGAATAAATTTGCAGCTCTTCTTTAATGCTTTATAAACCTGAAGTAATTCCCAGCCATCTTTAAGACTGACAAATGTTAATGATTTGGCCATTTTTGGCAAAGGAGCTGCAAATACTGCTGGTATAAGTTAGTTTCCAACATGGTTCCATAAACCTGATTATTATTATTTTTTTTTTAAATGGGAATGCCACAAAAGATGGTCTTAATTAACCAAGACCAGTTTAAAATGCAGTAACTCACTGTATACGATGAGTTTTTTTTTTTTTTTTAACTATTATTAATTCTTCAACTTTACCAGCTCTGGAACCCTCAGCAAATAATGTGGCACAACAACATGTAGCAGCTTTCTGGTGAAGTAAAGTCATGGGACCATGTTTTATTTACTTTGTGTGCTGTCCATCTAAAGAGAATGGCACCAGAAACCTTTAATTTCATACGTTATTTCCAAGAAATGCTCACAACCAGAGGAGGCCTGTGGGGGACTCGAACCCTGGGCACCATACTTCAGTCGGGTGCAATTCATAAAGTTCTGAAGCTCAGCGAGGTACTGAGTTCATTGCCAGTTTCCATGTCCCTTTAAAAGTGCTGAAGTGTGCATTTGCTATTTAGATTTGCCTGTATTTGGGGTACATTTTACTATTTGTGGTTTTAGATCCAACCAAACATTGTTGCTATGGTGTAAGAAATAAATGTCAAACAGCTGTACTTCAGTATTTTTAGGTTTCTGGTCTGCCTTTTCATCTGCCCATTCTGAAAATGTAATTCAGAATTGCACCGTATGTCTCCTATTCATATAAGTCTGGTTGCATCAAGGAAAAAATGATATGTATTTAATTGGTTATATCCGGAAAAAATGTTAAGGCCGGTCATATACGAGGTGCAACAGTATAAATTTCAGTTAGTAATTTAATTTCAAAATTGTGAGTTTGCTGTGAAAAGTCATACTTGCAGTATTAAAACACATGTTACATGATTACACTTTTATGATGTATGTAACTTGTGATATATTTAATGAACCTGCCTTCCTCTGTGTCATACACAAGAACTTTGTTGCCAATAACTAAAGTTGCCACACTCCAAATTCTGAATGTAATGAATGTGTACGTTTTTCGTGGAGTTTTCTTGATTGCCGTATGACCTCATTCACGTGACATTGTGAAAGAAGCTTGTGCAGTTTTTCTTACATAACAAGTCACGCAGTTTTTATTTTGTTAATTAATGCAAATTTTGCCTTTAACATCCTGCACATGAGGTTGTGGTGTTGTAGCGCCTGATGCACGTTTTGCTGTGAACAACTCTTCTCCACAATGCGAGGTCTGTAAGTCAGCAACAAGGAGGCACAGTTCCGCCTCTCCTAGGCTGTGTGTTTTGACATGGGTTTGAGTCTAGGCTAGTATGTGGAGATTGCATGTTCTCCCTATGTTTGCATGGGTTTCTTCCACAAACTTTACTTTTGCACAAATTGGTGACTCTAAGTTACCCTTTGTTGAAGGCTTGAGAATGTGCATTGCATTGCTCTGTTCTGTAGGTGGGTAGATTCCTGTAAGCAGCCAGATATAATGTATGTTTGTCCTTAAATGTCACCTTGGACAAAGGTGTTAACTATTTACAGATCAATAAAAAACGAGGATGTGCTTCTTATTCCTACATCTTAGATGTGCCTGAAATACACTGCCGGTCTACAGTAGCAGGCTGTTTTTGTGTTGCGCTGGATACGTGTTGGCATGAAAAAGCCGCGCCTTTGGCCGGTCCCCTCCGTTTAACCGAATCGCAGCAATGAAGTGACTACAGACAGTGCACATATGGAATCACTCTGAGGGCAGAGGCGCAGAGGCGGTTAGGTTAAAATTATAAACGGCTCTTCTCTCAACAAGCGGAGGAAGAGCCGGGTATCGGTTTTCTCTGCCTGGAACAAACTGACCGGCTTCTATTTTGTGTGGCACATGGCTGCTGTCTTTGAATGAAAACGCTGTTTTCCGCGACTGCTCCTGTGTGCTGCGTGCAAGTAGTAGTGTGTGGGAGCTGATCCTCTATGATTGTTCATGCAGGGTAAATTTTGGCCATAAAAGTTTACATTAATGGTAACCAATTAGTGAAGATTATTCATCATTTTTATTAAGTTAAAATAATAGAAATTTACTTTTTGAATATGTGTAAATTGAATTTAGATTTCCCAATAATACTTTGTAAGCACAACCTGCCTTTATTGTGAATTTGTCTTTTTTATTATTTTTATTAGTTTAATACAAATTTCCCCCCATATCATCTGTGGTATATTTTTGAAATTTTCTCATATGCGTCGCTAAGGCTCTGAACATCTATTCACACTGGTTTCAGATTCACTCAAGTATTCAGGTAATTTTCAGATCTCCTTAAACCTTTGCCATTTTCATAACACTCTTTGAAAGTTGAAAAGAGGGTGAGGGATATTCAGAACCATTATTTTTCATAATTTTGAGACTGAGCAAATCTAGAGTGTTGTGATTTCATTTGTCTTTGGTATCTCCAGGAAACACTCTCTGGAAGAGTAGTTCACTTTTTAGAGCACAGTGGTTCGAGTCGACCCCTCAGAAGACCCGGCTTGAAATCCTCGATCCAGCCGTAGGTCCCGCAGTCAGAATATTTACCCTTGATCGGTGCTGTAAGATTACACTGTGGGACAAAATGTGTGAATCGCTGTAAGTAGCTTAGTGTACAAACCTTACACTGTACGTTGCTTCAGCATCAGCTGGCTGAATAATAATCTCTGTTGATACATTTGCAGTGCTGCAGCTAAACATACTGAGCAGGGCTTTGCACATCCCGTCACTAGATTAGATCTAGTGTAGTACTGTAACAGGGAGAGGAAGACAGTGGGTTCATTCATGTTTCTTTGAGACCAGTGTCTCCATTTAATCCCCTCATGTGAGACGCTCTGTCTGAGAATAGTTCTCGCTACCGCTGCTTAACAAATATATTAACAAGGATTTGGCAAAGTAATTCTCTCAGCCTCTCATATAGCTAGTCAAGTAATCCTTAACTTGTGTTTTCCTGTGTTCTGTTCAGTATATTTTATAAGGCGCCCCTGTTGACAAGGTTGCTCGATGCTGCATAGCCTGGGATCAAGTGTGGTCACATCAAATAGGCCTTTGTCAATTAAGCCCCGTTTCACACTAATGATTATAATTTGGCAGTGATGTGTACCCATAGTGGCTGGTTTTGCAAATGCCGAATGAGTGCCTTTTGTTTTGTGTTTTTGTTAGGTAAAATACTTTACTCAAATATAGAGGATGTGTGCCTACCATTAGCAAATTTCCACGTGCCTCTGCCGTCCCACCGAGCACACAGGCCAGGTGTCGAGCCATCTGCGGTGTAGGATGTGGTTTCATTCAGGTCCAATTGTCCCCGGCTCCGGGACACAGGCTGGCTATGCAAAGAGAAGCCGTGGGGTTTTGCTGCCACTTTGTGAGTGCTTATCTTGACCTTTCACGCTGAGCTGCTTTGGACTCTTCCTGGAACAGCGGCCGTCTGCTCTGTGCAATTACAGGCCACGCGAGCTCCATTGTGCCACCCATCTCTTTGTGCAGAGAGACCTGCTCAATTTTTTTTTATTTTCTGGAGATCCTGTCCAAATTGGTTCCCACTGTGCAACCACTGTGGTTGTGATGTGCCCTCCTAAAGCCTGGCATTGGACTTGGGCCTGTTGTTACACTCTGGTGGCAACAGGGCATTTTCTCAGATGGTGCTGGGAGAGCAGGAAACCAGGGTGTCAGTACCTTGTTCCTCCACCTTCAGAGACCTCATGTTGATCTTCACTTAGTGCATTGTGCCAGTTTTAACAATTTGTAGACAGATCTACCCTGAAATCAACTGTAAATTGCTTATGGTTAGAATCAAGAACGAGAATTTGTTTATTATGCTACAGAACAATAATAACTGGTATTGTTAAATGCAGTGTAAACGCACGCTGTTGCCGTCTTAGCCGAAACTTTCAGATCTTTTTTTTACTCCCGTTTGGTCTGCCTTGCACATGAATCCCACCTCCTGCTCTAGCGCCCTTTGCTTACCCTGGATTAATACTGAAAAGTTACTGAGCTATATAGATGTGTAAAATAATTGTAATTGTAACTAGTAATGCAGTTGTGAGCTGCTTTAGAGAGAAGTATCTGTCAAATTAATAAGTAAATAAGAAAAAAGTAAAGGGTTATGTATGTGGTGCAAATATAGTATTTAGGAAGAAAAAAGCTGCTAACTTTTTCAAAATTGGTGTCTTAATTGTTTTGTTTTTAGCATTATTTTAAGTTTCCAGATGCTGCATTTGGATTTATTTGATCTGATTTATGCAGTGCTTAAAATCACAATCTCAGACAAGGGCTAGGCTGGAACAAAAGCCGCATGCCTTCTGATTCTGAATACCTATTTTCGTTTTTAATTCATTTGTATACTTTCAATGCTTTTTATTTTTGTTTTATATTGTAAATGTATGCTAATGCATTGGGGATTTTTTTAAAAGCTTTAATGCTCTCCATTTATTGAGAGCAGCTGATTCATTAAACAATGCAGATTCCTTGCTTTACAAGGACAATTGTGGGCAAACGGTCGTCATTACGGGAAAAATATGGCTAACAAACTTTTGGGGGGGGGATGCTGGGTGGCAATCAGTAGTACTGGGTGGCAAACCCAGGTTCTTCAAACCATTTCACTAACAGAAGCTGTGGGTAGATTTTAAAGGCTGTTTGTGCGTATTTTGAAAATTGCCAATACTAACCATATCCTGTTATTGAAGAAATTGCACTTTTACTGCATTGCAACTGGTGTATTTAAGGAACTCTGTTTTGCTTCCTCTGATCTTAGCCAGAGCGCCGACGTTTTACCAAAAAATAAGTCTGCTCGTACTTTGCAGTGTTGGTGTTACCTTATTAGAGGTATTCCATTTGTGGTGCGAGTGGTTTATGGGCGGGGCCTGTTAAGTGCAAATGCTAATTCAGCCATTTACTGTGGTCTTGTGTGGGGTGCAGCACCGCCTGCATATTGGCTGGGAATTTACGATGTTTTTAAACAGCCCAACTCACTGTTTTGGTTGGTGACTTGCGGTCATATTTTGCACATTAATGTACATTGCAGTTGGATACAGTTGACCTCTGATTTCAAAATATTATCAGACCTAGTCATGTCTGCGGAAGTGTAACAACTTATGATTCACCACACGGACAACTTTACATTTAAAGTGACCCGATATGGTTTTTGAGGTACTATAGAACATATAAAGTGAACTTGACCCCGAACGCTTATATTTGTGCTGAAATTTAAGATTTTTTTTTTTCCCCTTCAGATAAAAATAATTTGTGTGCAGAGCAGATTCATAACATATCTCAATGACCTGCAAAAGAAACAAACATACAAAGGCACTTATGGGTTTGGGACAAATTACTAGCCACCTTTAGGTATAAAGTTTTGTGGTTTATTTTGCCATCTCCCATTGAGTGTTGGCAGCCTTTACATGGGAAGAGGGTTAAAGGACACGTGCCTTAAATTATTAAACGAGGAACAAAATATAGCTAAAAAAAACTACTTATCATAATGCGGGAAAATATTTGGAACTCTCCAGGTGTGAAACATTTCTGCCTTCCGTATTAAAATGATGTGAAATGAAATTATCTTTTTTCCCTCTTTTTTAATGAATGTCAACTTTTGCTGTGTGTTTTCACTTTAAAACAAAAACACACAGATGGAATACCGAATAACAGGTTTAGACTTAGTCATTTCTGTTAATCCAGCCTGCAGAAGTTGCTAAAGTTGTAACATTTGCATAAATGATTTCGATTGAATTTTAGTCTAATCAGAGCTGCGTGGGACTCTGATATCAAAAGTATTGTGTGTCGTGTCAGCCCGGCTCCTGCGGTTGGAGTCGAGTACCTCACTGTGCTAAAATAGAGCCGGTTCCACCCAACCCCACCCTGTCGCTGTGAAAAGCCATCCGCCTGGAAACTCCAAAGCTCGTTTGGCGACACATTGTAAATACATTCTGAAGCGGAAATCAGCCAAGTGTATTCTTGGTATAATGTATATGCCTGGACTGTAGAACCAAGTTTGCTTTAATGTGAAGCCAAAGAGCGAGAGAGTCATTGTCGTGGAAGAGAGCATTCTGTAGATGTCAACGGCGCATGGATTGATAGCAGTTCGTTTTTTTTCCTTTTTCCATCTTAAATTTACATGTGTTCATTTATCAGACACTTTTCTTCCAAAGTGACATATATATAGTTCAGTGTGCACAAAGTGCCTTTCACAACCAAGAGCTTTAGAAACAGACACTGCAGTTTTGAGTGATTGTTTGCACAAAATGTACCACATCTAAATGCTTTTATACCATCTTGCAAATATTTCTTATTGAACTGCCCTATTATACTCCATCAACGTTCATTTTGAACTGAAATATCAAATTGGTTTTAAAACTTTGACAATAAATGTATAAGTCTAATCTCAGTGGTAAATGGGGTGTTTTATATTATCAGAAATATTGCAGCGGGTAGGTAATGTTGAGAAGAGAAGAGAATTTGCGTTTTGAATATTTCCAGGTCAAATCCTAATCCTGCTGTAGTGTCCTAGATCGGTATTTGACCTGAATTAGTCCAATAAACAAGGAAGCTGCTTTGGGGGAGAAAAAAACTCATAGCTAAGTAGCAGAATAATGATAATTCTAATTTCACAGAGGCACACAGAATGGTGATTATGATGTAACTTTTCTGCTGAATAAATTTTATTTTTTGGCTTTCACAATTTCAATAAGCAGTTCCTTATTGTTCAAACTCTGTATCCGAATTTTCGCTATAACCACTGTTGGCAATTAATACCTATATATCTGTGTCGAATTAGAAACTTTTGTTATAACAAATTTTTATCCAAACCTTATCCAAAAAATTAAAGCACGAACAAAAATACCGTATTTATCCAAAGCCAGATGGATGCACGTGCATGGGTGTTATCAGCTGTTTCTGCTGTTTGTGCCACGTCACCACATTTGTGGTGTATTTAGTGTTTTCTTCTTTTTTTTTCTTTTAAATAAACCTATTTATTTAAATGCCATTATTGTCTCAAAGATGAGGATGCAGTGGGTTACTTTGACAAACGTCCCTTTATTCAACATCTCATAACTCCCGCTGCACATGTACCCTCTCATCTCCTGTGTGTAACACAGTGAAAAAGGGGGGTGGGATACTATTTTCTCTGAAATACACTGTACATATTCGTACCATGTGGTATAAACATGTAAATTAATGACATGAAGGGTTTTCTAATTAGGTAACTGGTGTTTTCGGTGTTTTATCATGCTGAAACTGTGAGTTGATAGTTACATAGATGTTTTCTGATGGGCTGAGAGCACATTATTTATTTCTCCCCATTTAAAATAATGAGAAATAGGCATTCGAAAAATGTAGTATGTGACGCGTTTTCAGGGATGAATTAGATTTGGATTCTATGGAATAACAAGTCTAGGAAGAACACACACCAGTGCAGTACACAGAAGTATAACAGTCCAGTTTTTTCGGTTTTTTTGTAGTTTATATTTTAGATGAGACAAAAGTACCAGTTTAATGTCTGCTATAAGACTCACAGTTATCCCAGGCCTATGAACACGTGGTTAAAGATTGATTGTGAGGTTTTGTAATGTAATGCACACTAGTTCATCCCACTGTGACATTTCCTAATCACACTCAATAGGGGTATTAAAGGTAATTAAAAACATTCTTTCTGTGTCAGTTAGTATCCTCATATAAAACATGCTTTTATAAAGTGCTCTTCCCCCAGCAGTTGTGTAATAAAAAGGGATGTGGGGGAATTTACAGAACGCCCAATATGATCCCTTGGCAGTGAAGCAGCTGGATATTTCAAGCAGAAACGTAATCACGTTTCCCGACATGCTGTTTTCTTGTCATTGTTTCTGAACATGTAGTAATGGTTCACTGTGTGACTCAAGAAACAATAAAAATGTCTTTAATGATGTTTCCCCAGCCATAAAATTGATGAACTACACTGGAAATTTTCCTTTGTTATTTTTCTTTCTTTATTGTGTTATGCATTTTGTTGTCAAACATGTCATGTTCTTAAGTTGGCAGAACATGGCAGTTTGGATCTGTTGCAATGAAATCCATATAGGTGAAGAAATGACGAACGGGGATGTATTAAAAGTTAACTTACAAAATTACGAGTGTAATCTGTATTGTACAGCCAGAGGCCAATCTTGTCCATTTACTTACCTTATCATTCGACTGCATTTGAAGGACAATGTGATATTGGTGTAGAGCAATATTTCATCACTTTGAAGCAATGACAGAAATGTCACTACAGCTGCTACAGAAATGTGTGCTTTTTGTGCACAACAGAGGGATTTGGAGATAATTGGAATCATATTCAGGTATCTGTGTAACTTCATCCTGTTGTTTTCATACAGGTTCTAAACAGTCACCGATGAGAGAGAAATGCTTCTTCATCAATGCGAAATTGATTTGCTGTGTAAAAGTGTATTTACACCTATATTAGGTCTCCATGTTGTTCAGTCCTGGTTATGGTTAAAGCTTTTTTATTTTCCCCGTAAATGCTTTTAATCAGAATTTGGTAAATGCTCCTGTCTCGCTCTGTGCCAGAGACAGAATAGTACACTTCAGCAACCAGTTATTATGAAGAAAATTGTATCATATGGAACCCGGAAATATCAATATAAAAAGGCTAGACCTGAAGGGGCACTTTTGTGGGGCCCTTCATATGGTCTCAATTACAGCCATGTTTATTGCACTATGTATTTGATACATTTTATTGTTTCTTTCCATCCTCTCTAATTGCATTTATCAAAGGCTTTGATGGTGTTCTGAAGCAGAGTTTCCTCCAACCCCATAAACTGAACTCTTATTTTGGGGGCATTGTTGAGACTATAGGAAAACTTTGGTTCCCCTCATTTTGCACCAGAAGGAATGATTGATCATTGTCCAGTCTGCCAGCTCGAGAAAGACTGTCGTCTCTATAGTTTCCTGGTCCAAACTGAAGTCCTTTGTGACTAAACAAATGGAAGGATTTATGCAACTGGATTAAATTATAGTTTTTTCTCTGGAAGCGATTTGGATCTGTTACACTGAAATGCACGTAGGTGAAGAAATGATATGAAACAGGGATGTAATAAAAGTTAATTGACAGCATTATGATCGTGATCCCTGTATTTGACTGTAACAGGCTGATGTTGGTCATTTTCTTCTTTTTTTGCATTTATATTTAATTTTATTGTTTTTCCCAAAATAGATTAGATTCTACTTCATGTTACTATATTTCCTCACTTTTCTATACTGTGAAAGTATGAGATGGTGTAAGATAGTACATAAGGGTTCTTGTAGTAATCTAATGCTGTTTGTTTCCTTTGACAATGGAACCAGCTATTTAAAAGATGATGATAATAATAATAATAATAATAATATAAATATAAGATACAGACCTTTGTAACTGCATATACTGTTAAACCTACAGTATACATTCTGCGAAACTTGACATTTTCGATTCCATTTGTTGAACATAACGTGCTCTGGACTGCAGTAAATGTGGATTAAAATTTACATTTATTCACACGATAGGCACTTCTCCAAAGTGATTCAAGCTGAGTAAAATTAATTTTGGTTTTATTAAATCAATGAAACTATTAAACAGAATTGTCAGGTCATTGATTCTGACTGGCAGTTGTCCTCTATGAAGTGTGAAAATGCATGTCTGCCTGCCCTTTGTGCTGGTGGTGTTGTTCCTGTGACTAGTTTGAAATCTAGTTGAGTATTCCATGTGCTGCACATATTTTCTTTTTTAAAGCGAGTTTCCTCCTACACACAGGATCAAAGGTGGATGGAGGTGGACCCGCTTCCTTTGTTTAGGGGTTTGAGTATTTTGGGGCAGTAGTTTAAAAGGGGTCTTTGTTTTCTGAAGAGTTGCAGCTGTTTTATCTTGCTGTTCTTTTGCTTGGACATTTAATATATGTCAGGGATTCATTCCCAATTTAAGGAAGACAGTAGATATTTTGGAAAGGGATTATCTGAATGAAGCAAAACACACATATTACATTTATACTGATTGTGCTGTTTTCTGTATCACAGCTCTGTTTCATTGCTGGATGACTCATCATGCCTTTTTACCTTTTACATTAATTTGAATGAATTAGATCCTATAGATGGAACAAGTAGTAAACATGTTTCCTGAGTTTGTAATTTTTAGTATACCAAATATTTTGTTTTTCTTTTTCTAAGAAATGCCGTGTTTGTGCATCGGTGCTGCATATGACTCAACAAAGTGGTAAAAGCTGAGAAGTGATGCAGGGACAAACAATACAATGGAATAGACTGTGATTTATTTTAGAAACAATGTGAGGACGTTGCGACTGGGCATCACGCTAATTATTGTGTTGTCTTGATGGTCTCATCCACTTTGAGAGGAGGGGAGATGTCTGTGGCCTTGCTGTGGTTTTATTTTCTATTGGCTGAAACCACCACCCCAGTAACAAACCCTCACACTGGAAAGGTTTGGCACGAGAACTGTGAGAAAAGTTGATTTATAAAAAAAAAAAACAATGTACATATGAGAATCAACATGTTTGAGTAAATATAACCTTGGAGTAAAGAAAATATTGGAAACACTGGATGACAGGGAGTGAAATAAATTACTGTTGTAGTTGCATAGGGCAGTTTTGTAAGTGAATACCAGCTGGTAATATGACACCATTTAAAAGATAATTTATATGCATTTGACACTTTTGTACAAAGTGACATGCAAGTCAGAGTAAACAAAAGTGCAGCCAACAGCAGATGGATACAAACTTATTGTTAAATTATTTTTAAACACGGCTTTGTTCGAAGTGCACGTTTCAATTAGCTGAATACGGAAGTAACTTAATGGGGCTAAATAAGCAAGGCTGATGATGGAGTAAGTTATGAAGCTGTCAGGAACATTGGATGAAAATGGATCTGACAGAGATGAGTTCTGAGACCCTTCTTGAATCATGCAAGGGATTCAGCAGTTGTGAGGGACAGAGGGAGTTCACTGCATTACGTGGGGGTCAAGGCCGAGAACTGGTGGGCTAAGAAGAGCAGCCAGAATACAGCAAAATGTGAAAACTAACATAATACAACTAACAGTTTGAGAGATCTTTATTTACAAAATAGGAAATAAATAAATTCAAGGTGCATTAGTCATGAAAAGTACAATTATGTAAGGTGACAAGAAGAACAGTTTTGGAAGTTATGGTTCAGTGTAACAATGAGAGCTGTAGAAAGACTGTATGTGAAATGAAGAACAGTGGTGGCAGTTTGAAGCTCACAGACAGGGATAAGGTACTTAAGAATAGCTGCTCAGAACCGCAAAAGAACAATCTGGAAAATTACAGCAGAATTGAATCAACACCTCAGTGGCCCAGTTCAGAAGGAGGGGCAAAAAAAAAAAACTCACCCCATGTGAACTTCACAAAGCTAGTATTTATGGTAGGATCACTGTTGAGTGCGTGTGTCCAGGGCCTGGGATAATCACAAAACATTGGACCTGAAGCAATGGGCAGCGGAAAAAAAGTATTATAGTCTGAGTCGTCTTTTAGTCTTTTTCCTACATCTGGATGGGTTTATGGAGAAAGGCGCAGATCCAGCAGTAAAACATGGTGGATCTATAATGGTATGGGCAGCTGTCTCAAAGGAGTCATCGCCTATGATTGCTCTGCATGGCTGTATGCAGGCCAAAGAACACGAAGCCACTTTAGGTGACTGTGTTGTCCCATTATACAAATCCTGCTTCCTCAAGATGTCCCCGTGTTCCAAGTGTCAATGCTCCAATGCACGTGCTTGTCATTGGACTTTTTGTATAAGGCCAACTGAGGAGCAGGTTTTTACCCTTAGTATCCCTTGACAGCACAAGCGTTTCCTTACTCATATATGGATTGGTGTTTTGAGTTTTTTTATTTAGCCATTACTTTTTTCAACAGCACTAAGCCTGATTTCAGTGATTTACCCATTTCTATAGGTATTGTACTAACCATTATGCTCACTGCTGCCCCCTATATACCACAATACATAGTTCATATCCTGTAAGACGGTGCATTTTAAATAAGGTGTTGTAGGAGAAAAATGTTGGTTAAATGCATCAAATTACACACATACTGTGCACTTTTGGATGTCGTGATATACACAGTCTATCCTGTGGCAACTTTACTAGTAAAGTGCTGTGAGTTGGTCACTGTGTTAATTTATTATTATCCAGTAATATAAAATCATGTTAAATGTGGTGTAAGATACAGCTTGCTAACAATCTTACTTGACATTTCTTTACCAAGCTGAAAATGGTCTCACTGTGTGTGAAACCTTTTTCTTGTTAATTTCTGCACTAAGTCTATGTTTCTTACCTCTCATTCAGGTTTGCTCTGGGAGATGTACGCAGACCACTGTATGAGACAGCAGCTCTAGTAGAAGACATCGTACACACCCAGCTCATCAATCTGGTACAGTTCTCTTGTGGCAGACACACACACACACACACACACACACACACACACACACACACGTTGTGATTGTTTCAGACCCTTTTTGCATGAACCCAGTTTTGTTTAGGGAGGCTCTGCTCTATATTAATGGTCATATTAACACTGTACCTCTGTGAGCACATGTCATCAGCCACTTTCTAAATTTGCAAAAAAACAAGAGGATCGTTGGTTCTGTCTCCAAATGGGCTACAACACAGTGACGTTAAAGTTCATTTATTGGGAGAACTGAAGGGCGCACGAGATCATGCAGTCCAGCCAGCCTTTTCCGTGACTCTTAACATGATGACATGACACCACATATGGTTATGGAGCATATATGTGTTACACACTATACAGTCTGAAACTAATACATACAATTTTGTACAGTGTAATGTACTAAGCAAATAACATCTTGTGTTGTTATTACATAGTTGGAGTTTTAGGCTTTGCAGCAAGAAATGAAAATGTGTTGTTGCTTTGCCTAAGGAGGTAGGATGTCTAATGTTTTAATTAAATATATAATGGTTAACTAGCTGTAAACTAATGGAAATTTAGAGAAGTTTTTTTGTGGCAATGAGGAACAACAGTTATATTACTGTGTGCTACAATCATAAATGAATATAATTTCATATGAAATAGTAACTAAAAACTAAAAACAAACTAGGTACAGCCAACGGAAACATTGGTGCCTTAAGCAGTTACTACACTGGACCTCCTTATCCTTTCAAGTGTTTTCTCACAGTTCAGTGAGAGTTATCTGTTAGGGGTCAAGTGGTAGACACTCGACACGTGTTGCTTATTTAACCTTTGACCCCTGCAGCAAGGCACTCACCCTCCCTTGAAGGAAGGAAAATGGTCTTCTTGCATTTATCATTTTGACCTCTAACATCTGGAAATAAGGCCTATTAAATCAAGTAGACTGGAGTTTTATGAGCTTAAGGAAAAATGTGTAATACCTTTGTTTTATATTTTAAGCCTCATTTTTTTCTTGATCTGTTTGATCACATTCTGTTGAACGTTTGTTCCTTAAAAAATAAGGGCACTTGCAATGAATTTGAGAATTATTTTGCATGTATAGTGTAAAAGTAGATAATGTTAGGCTTTTTCTGGGCCATATACCCCTTTAAGAATCTGATGAAATTTATGGATATTGCCTAGAAAAATTTTCACTTCTAAATTCTGAGAAAACATTGTACTGTTTGAAAAATTGATAGACTTACAGAATGTCCCAGACAGTAACAGCATAGACATCTATTTTATTTTCACCTTTCATTTAGGTAGGAATTGTTAATTTGAAAGCAATACTATGTGATGCCCAGAAACCCATTCATGTATCCCCAAGGAGACACCCATGGGCCTTATTCTAAAGACTTTCTCTTCAGTGTAGGTGTCGGAGGTGATGCCTTGGACAGTGTCACCAAGGCTCAGTTCATGCCGGGTGCCACATCGGTAAAATGCTTCTTCAGCTTCACCCCCTGAACATTCATTGAGAGAATTCATGAGAGTAGTTTTGTGTTCAGTTTGGGGTACGCTTCTCAAAATGCCATACAACTGCTGAGTGTCAGTGCTTCTTATCAGTATGTTGTTGGTACTAGTAGGAGAGAAACATCTGCATTTTGCAGGAAAACTTCATAAATGCTAAGAGAGCAAAACACGTGTTGCTTCTTACTGCAATTAAAAATGGTTCTCCACTTTATGCATTTTATTTGCTTATAGTGGTATTTTTGAGGCTACTATGTAAAGAAAGGCAATAACTCTTTCCTTTAATTGTCAGTGCTTATTAAATTAACATGTGTGGTCATACTTACATCCAGGTGAAGGCAGACTGAATAAAAACTGGAACAGTGTCTTCAGGAGGTGAATAGGACCTTGCTGGAGGTCCTTTTCCTTGGGGATGAACCCCATCTGTTTCCGAATGATGAAAGCTTTCACAGCTGCTTCACAGGCCAAAGAAACCCGCTGTACTGGCGTATCAGGCGGAAGTGGACGGCGCAGTCTTGTTCGCTCCATGTATTAGTGTTAACAGTCATCTGGTCGCACTATATGTTCCAACAGATATATTCTGACAGAAGTGGCCAACTTCAGACAGATTTATAGCAGCGTTACTTCCTATCAATTGCTGGTGGGGGTGGGGGGGGCTCACTGTTTATTATAAAAGTTGCGAGGAAAAATGGGTTACAGACTGTGAAACTGTGAAGTCAGGAAAGACAAAAGCAGTTTCTGCACTGCTCCCTGAAAGACCAGTAAATGCTGTATTTTATCTCCGCGTGAGTGAATGGGTGTAAATAAATACATATATACACATATACTCTTTGGAGTCTTATGAGCTTCAAGTTTGGAACACTATTGAGAGCAGAAGTCTGTAGCTGATATTCTTCTAAGCCACAATTACGACATCGTACTCAATAAAACGCAGACATTCCTTGATTTATTCACGTTGGACTCTGATTATTGTTATTGAATATCAGATTATGTTTATTGAATTCAAATCTCTTTATTTCTTTGTCCCATTTTCATCAACTTTTGTGTTATGTAAGTTCACTGTGTAAGGATGGAGTAGCATAGCAGTTTGGGCTGTTGCACGTTGAAGGTTCCCACTTCAAATCCCTCTCCTCCTGGCGTACCTTTTCATCAAAGTACTTACCCTCAATTGATAAAGATTAACCCTGGTGTGTAAATGGGTAAATTGCTGTAAATTTGAACATTTATTGTTGCAAGACACTCAGATAATTGTGGCAGCTAAATAAAGAAAAATGGTTAAGGTCATTCATTAGTTAGTTTTGCATGTAGTTTTTCCCATATTTGTATAAATGAGAGCACTGTTGGCATGTCAACATTGTGGTGTCATTAGATGTGAATTGTGGGAACAGTTGACACTGAGCTCTGCTGAAATGTCATTAGTTGTGCCGTGGTTTTTTTAAATTAAATTTATTTAATCTTTTATTTATTAATTTATTTTTTTAACCAGTAGTCAACCCTTTATTGCTGACAGGAATAAATTATGCTGTGCATCAAAGCAAACTGAGTTTGTTACAGTTTTATGATCAAGGAGAAATAATCTGCGCGAGACTACAATCTATAGAATCTAAAGCGAGATTAATTTAATACTTTTTACAGATCCAGTCAGGATGAGGGGTCAAAGGCTGGGCAAGCATTCAAAGGGTATGAACCAGATGCACCCGGGTTATGTTAAAACACATGCGTTATAAACGCAGCAAATGTTTGTTTTCTGATTCTTTCCTGTCTCCTCCTTCAGGCTCAGAGGTCCTTGTTGAGTCTTATTCTGGGATATATGGTATTTATTATGATCGCATGAACTTTTCCTGCGATCCATTTCTAATACATATTTATTTAAACCCTCATCTAAGTACCTCTACAGCATTTCTCCCCAGTAAGTATTACACAGAGCACTACAGCGATAACCTTACATTAATTCCTTGTTTCCCCTCCTCTAAGTTTATTATTGTTAGCTGCGGCCAGGTGTATCTGTGCCGAGTGGCTCGTAATTGTGTGCATACTGCTTAGGCTAAGACCGCAGTGCTAATAAACTGAATTGCACAATAAATTCTTCCCAGATGGTCCTCAAACTTATCTGGCCATCCTGCCGTCTTGAGTGCAGCGTGGCTCACAGCTGGCTTGAGGCATGGCCACAGAAACACAAACCCAGTCTCTCTCTCTTTGACTCGCTCTCTCTCACACAGAGTGCAGGATTTGATTTGATTTCTCCATTCATTGTTGAAGAAGTGGTTACTTTGAAAAATGAACTTTACTTTTTGCCATATTGCATTTGCCTGTATATCTTAACTGATCTTAAATACTTTACTCTACACAATAATCCATCTATTCTTTATCATTAAACTCTTGTTCAGTAAACGTCGTGGTGGTCCAAAGCCTATCCTGGAAACATAGGGTCAAAAGATGAAACACCAGTCCATCACAGAGCAATTATGTACACAAACACACACAAAGGACAACTTTCTTGATACAACTAAGAAGTCACATACTTCATTCACACTCCAGCATCCAGTAGTCAGCAGTTCACCTGAAGCCTATGGGCAGGAAACCCACATGAACACATGGAGAACCCCAAAACCCCATGCAGACTGTGCTATTATAATGACTGCAGTTTTCAATGATTAAACAGCTCAGTTGGATGTATATTTATTATTGTGAACCTATTAATTGGTATATTAATACCTGACATGGGGATACAACAAAGAGTACTGCTACCTCACAGTGCTTAGTCATTTTGGACATGTGTTCGAATCCAGGCCAGCCTGTGCAAAGTTTGCAGGTTCTCCCTGTGTCTGCGTCGGTGTTCTCCAGGTGCTCTGGTTTCCTCCAGTAATCCAAGGCATATGTT
Organism: Arapaima gigas; assembly: GCA_900497675.1. NCBI lineage: Eukaryota > Metazoa > Chordata > Actinopteri > Osteoglossiformes > Osteoglossidae > Arapaima > Arapaima gigas. The sequence goes on along the minus strand of UFQX01000589.1, from coordinate 21,013 downwards.
TCAGGTTAAGTGTCCACTATAGAGTAACTTGTGCATAGTGTGTGGGGGGGGGGGGGGCTACCCTGTGATGGACTGGTGTCCCNAGGTGATTTTAACTGGGGGGGGGGGGGGGGGGGGGGGGGGGGGGGGGCACTACCCTGTGATGGACTGGTGTCCCATCCAGGGTGTTGTTTTCATAGTCTCACACCCAACAATTCTGTAATAGGTTCTGGACTGCCATGACCCTGACCAGGGTAAAGCAGTTAAAGCTTGGTGGATATTTACAGTAGAATTTAGCTGTATTATCTCTGCTAGCATATTCAAATTCCTAGTTTTTGGGAAAAAGATTTTGAAAAAGGGAAAATGCTGCAGGGAGCAAAAGGCCACGTTGAGTGCTTTAGGTTGTGTACAAGTGTGGCCCTGTGGAGTCATGGCCGTGGCTGGTAACCACAGGTGGGGTTTTGTGTTTCACATTTACCGCTGATGCTGTGCAACGCACTCCAAGCTCCCGACTTCATGCTTGTTTCGCCACACTGAGAGAGGAGCTGCCCCCGACTGAGCTTCAGCACAGCATCATACAGACCATGTTATTTTACCTTGAAAGGCCACTGGAGGATGTTTAAAGCCCCTCTCGCTGATTTCCTGAGCAAGGCAGCCTTAATGCAGCGTCCTGCTGCTCTTCTCCTTCAGCCATGTTTAAACAAGCACCGTTCTGTTTCCTTATGGCCAATTCGCACACTCGCCCCCCCATCACGCCGCTGCCATGGAGCTGCAATGGGGGTTGGCAGCAGTGTGCAAACTGTCAGGTATCACTGTTCATGGGTTAATGACCCCACTATTACTATTATGATCTTATTGTTATGCCTTTATTTATCTGACATCTTAGCCCAAGGCCACTTGCAGTGTTGGAAGATAAACGTGACAGTGACTTACTGATTTGTCCAGCAGAGTATTCTTACTGTGTGATTTTAGGGCAAGTACCTTCATCAAGGGCACAGCAGCAGGAATTCGCACCAGACCTCAAGACTGGAAGGTGATGGCGCAAAACACTACCTGCTCTTGTGGTGTCAGTGTTGTCTTGTACTGTCAGTAGTAGCTCAGCAGTGTTCACAGGCTCAGTGCCTTATGAATCTCGCAAAAGTATTACTGTTATATTACTCAAAATAATATTTGTAGAGGAATTTGAGGAATTTTGAGAACTCCATCTTATTTTAGTGAAATGCACGTCGTCTTGTTGTTGCAATAGAAGCAGATTCTACATATAGTGTCCCTGCTTTTGTCTTCACTTGGTGCTGCCTGCCTCTTGTACTTATAACCCATTTCAGTTTAAGTCAGCCTGATGGCCGTTTATAGTACAGATGCTTTTTTAAAAAAAATTTTGTAGTAATTTAAAATTATAAATCACCAAACTTTACCTTCTATTTTGTTGAATTTAGTGCGTGCGTGCGTGCAGAGCGAGAAAATCTGTCAGCGTTGTGTACATACATGTGTGTGTGTGAAACAAGAATCCTTAAATGTCACATACAAACATTCTGCCTATATTAAGCAGCCTTTTCGGAGATTAATGAACTTAACTACAACAAAACCTCTCAAAGTGAGAAGTACCTGTGTGCCAAATTTTAAGTCTGTGGCTCGAAAAACAAAGTGGTACATAAAAACCAAACAGAGAGAGATTGAGCTTTATAGATACAGATTTTATGCATTCTTTTATTGATCAATTTAGACAACTGGAGCTGGAAAATTTAGAAAAAAATGTGTTATGTAACTTAACTCATGTGAGCTGAACACCCTTGAAGCACCACTAGCAGTCTGAGGATCATAGTGGATGGGGTGCAGAGAGAATTAAAGGATTATATTAGCCAAACGTGTGCCAACAGTACATTCTGTGTACAGGAGAGTCACACTCCGCTACCTTAGACAATAAAGGCTTTATACGGCCTTGACAGCACGCTGGCTGTGATTGCTGAACTGGTGGTGGGGGATTATTTAGTCAGTTACACAATTACTGAAATTGCAGGCCGTGTCATCGCGTCATCACTATCTTTATCTCCTCTGACTGGCACTGCTTATTAATTTCCCCAATAATGCGCTGGATTACAGCACTTCCTGGCATCAGCTCTTCACCTTCAAAATCTTCTCGCCTTTAAGTATTGAGGCTGGAATGAGGGGTGGGGGGACTGTCACTGGGGTTGCTACACTGACACCTAGTGTTCAGTCCAATCACACCTCCCGCATCTTTGTTCTAGGTGCATCGTGGGAGTTATTTACCTTCATAGCAGAAGGACTACGGTCTGACCTGGAAATGTTTGAGGGTCCTGAATCACTGCTCACTGATTCTTATAGGTTTTGCCTTCACCGCGGTGTTAATAATTGTGGTTTTATGCAGTGTTATAAAATGGGAAAGACTGTTCACAGAAGTTGTTTCTCACGTTTCTCATGTTTCTCATGTAGTTTTGCTTCTCCTTTGTATCGTGGGCATTCTGTATGTTTGTTTACTCTGACAGGTTTTGCTGCATTAAAATTATTAAGGAAATCCTGAGGATGCTCAGATTTTTGTTTTTGTGTACATTTTATTTTTATTTAGTCTGCTTGTTTTCTTGATTATGCTTATGACTCTTGGCATACAAGCAGTTCTGATGAGACATCTTAAAAGCCTCTCTGAATAAACCTTTTAAACCAAATTTCAGCTGATTATACACTTGTACAGAATAACTGCTCTAGCTTTTTTTCTTTTTTCCCCCCCTGTTCCAATTATTTTACTTGATACATAAAAGATATGGTTGGGTAACAGATGGCATAATAGTTATAACCTTTGCCTTACAATCTGACATTTCTCAGTTTGATTCCTGAGCCCTGCTGTAGAGCCCATGATCAAAGTACTTACCCTAAATTACCTGGTGTATAAATGGGTAAATTATTGAACCTTTACTAGTAAACAAACATAAAATTGTAAATCACCTTGGACAAAGGATCCATCCATCCTTCCTTTATCCTTAGCTGCCTGTCTTGGTAGTTCAGTCTCCAAATCACTGAGCGCTAGACTAGAAAAATGTACCATAAATGGAACAACAAAGGATTTAGATGATGATGATGATGATGATGATGATAATGGTCTCGTTTTTCTTTTTTAATGCATAAAGATGTGTGTATCTGTTTTACTCATCTGTTTATCGGTTCTGTCTTATCTCCTCTCACGCAGTTAAGAGCAATTAACACACTTCTTCTCCAGGCAAAATACTGCCTTGGTGAAGTGTAAACCGCTTGAATACTCATGTCGAAAAGGAGACTGTGCCCCATTCCCAGGTGATTTGTACTGCATGTTTCTCAACGCTTCAAAGCACCATTACACTTAATTGCTTCAAACATAAATTGGCAGAAATACTATATTGTAGGAAAATGCTATATTACCTAGCATTGCACTATGTAAAACAATCCTGGTCCATCAGTCTTTTGCTGACATTTAATGCTTCATTTCACTGGGAAGCCCAAAGCTATTAAAGGGTCACAATACTGTATTTTAAACAGTCACTAAGGTGCCATTTGATTTATTATGCTTCCACATATCAATAAAAGTTGGCCTGTTCATGAAGCCCAGGTTTCAAAGTGTCACGGCAGACTGGCGTTGCCTGAAATACCAACGTTGGTTATGGGTTTTAATTTGATTGACTGCTCGTGTGGTCCGGTTGTAGATGTCTGCTCCACTTAAAAAGATAAACATTGCAGCACAAAAAGTTACCTTGACATTCTGTGAGTAAACCACTTGCTTTGCCTGCTGACTTCATCTGGCTACTGTCAAAATGCCAGGTGCACAAATGGTCTGTCTGCTTATGTTTGCAGTGTATTTTAAAGCTTTTTTCTTTTTTTTTTTTTTTTTTTAAATCAAACCTTTTAGGGATGTTTCTGCAGCGATTACAAGTTCCCATACAACCATTTATAGCTTAACCACAGCTTAATTGAGAAACAAAGAGCCCTCACTGGTTGCCTGTCATTTGTAGTCCTGACTGTTATACTTATGAGCCAAAAGAGAATATAGATGTTCCCCCCCCCCCCCTCCCTTTTCCCATAAGTTGTCTATTGTGTAAAGCTGTTCATGTTCCCCTAACATCTTGTTTTTCTAGTTCTTTTTTCTTTTTGCCTCACAAACAACAATGGCACCCATTCTAATTTTGTTAAATTAGACCAATTTGTGGTGGAAAAAATATGGAAATATAAACATTCTTAACACTGTTTTCTTTTGCTATTTCCCATTCATTTATGGGTTATTTAGATGACACAGTTGTTATATTAATATTAGTATGTATGAAGTATTCAGGGAAAAGAAATAGTCTGAAGCTCCACAGTGGCCACACAGACAACAGGAGATTGAAGTTTTGATTCCCAACTCCTGTTTTCGTACCCTCCTTCCTTTGAGTTACTACAGTAATAGAACCCATTAGGAAAAATGGGTCGATCATTGTAAAGTTGATCATCTAACACTATGCCTTGCCTTTGACAAAGGAGTCTGATAAATAAAGAATAATAATAGATGTTATTAGATCCCTTACAGGAAGTACATTTACCTTTTTACCTTAATGTTTGCCTAGTCAAATCACAAGGTGTGTAAATGATGAAAAAATAACCTGTTTATAAGAAAATATGCCTCAAATCCTTCTTTTTTCTTGAGTAACTTATTAAACAGTGTAGAAATCAAAGTTGCCGTCTTGTTCTCAAAGGATCCAGCTTTGAATCCTACCTCTTGCTACAGTAGCCTTGAGCAAGATACCTTAAGTTGACAGAGTAAACCAAAAAAAAAAATGGCCCAGCTGAATAAATTTGTATGCCGCTATAAGTCACTTTGGAGAAAAAAAATTAACCTAAATGTATTATGTTTGTATTGAATGCATATGTGAATAATAATAATAATAATAATAATAATACTTATTATTATTGTTTTCATCATTAGATGTGTCGGTGTACCTTAATGTGTGGTTGTAATCCTGTCTTACAATGTTTTACATTTGTTTTACTTTTGCTCAAAACAAGATGTTTCATAGGGTTGGCCTGAAAGTGATTTAACCCTACTGCAATGTTTTCAAAAGATCATTTATTCAGTTGACCTGAACATAAAGGCTCAGTGCTTCCAGACAGATTTGCCTCTTTCCAAATAACATATTACTCTCACTTTACTGCTGTCCTTATGCCATGAGTATAAGTTGTTTTTAATGCCTTCGTATATTGTAAGGACCTCCCACTGTTACCATAGACCGTAAGACTTCAACAGCCAAATGTTTTAACAATTATGATTAATACCTTTGAGTCCAACAAGGTCTTTCTTAAGTTAACATGTGAGCTGTTGCACTTGGGTAGTTTCTTGTTCCAGACAGACATTTTTACACTTTTTTACACAAAGTGATGATACTGCGGATATAATAGGCACCTCAGCTCTTGATGACTTCAGACATGGGCTGGAATCCAGCTCGCTCTGTTTGAAGTTTTCCTTGTGTTTGCCTGAGTTTCCTCCACTATGACCTTGCATATGACAAACGGTTATGCATAAAAACTATGGAGGACCCAAAAGTAGTGAATTTTTGACCTAGCATTTTTATTTTTTTCATATACGTTTGACAGCATTTTTGTGTGGCATCCTAATCACTTTTGTCTGTCTGTATGGGTAACTTCCATGACATAAGTTTTTGACTTACTGGGTGATTTTTTTTTTTTTTTTTTTTTTTTTTTTTTTTGGTTTTTTTTT